>PVHP010013085.1:0-41337 GCA_004024765.1 Zapus hudsonius | reverse complement strand
CAGTAAAGAAAAGGTAATTTCAAAATTTTAACTTTTTCAGTATGCAGTTACAAAATGATGGCTAAAAGAAAGCACTTAGTAATTGCTCAGTTTCTTATTTGCAACAGACCTAAGTAAGTCTGTGCAATTCATACTGTGGAGGAGGGACAGTGTTAAATGAAATACTCTGGGCACCTTTGGATAAGAATTTGATTTATGGAACAATATGAGAACATTTTTATTCTTTCTTAAAGGTTTCATCTACCCTTAAAAGGAGTATATGTGAACTTTTATTTTTTTTAGTGTTGGGGGGATAAAAAATTCAATTGTTACTTGTTAAATAAAAGAGCATAGCTTACTGTAATCAGAAAACCTAGCATGGAAGTTATCCCAAGTCCCTGGTCTGTCTGCAGGGTCCTGAGGGTCTTTCCATCTAGTACGGCCACTCTGACTCCCTTTAGGGACTCTGAAAGATGGTATCCCCCAGAGATTGTTCTTCTTGAGCCCTACTAAATTGTAGTCTGAAAACATTCAGATTTGACTAAAGATACTGCTGAGAATAGAAGGAGGCAACTCAGAAGAAAGGCTCACGCCATGAGTAATGTTATTACCTAAAATTTACAGTAGGAGCCGCGTGCAAACTTAGAAAGCAATGCTGTCCCAAAGAGGCCCAGACCTGAAGCCAGGGGAAATGACTGGTGGCTCACCTCTCCTCCATTTCATTTCTTACTAGTTTTCCTTTGAGTTATGCAGGAAAGTCACATTGTGTGTTACACTGAGATTTCCACAGATCAATACTACCAATGAGTAAACTTGAATATCCCTCTGTGGTCTTCTGCATGCTGGATACAGAGAACAAGGCAGCACAGAGGTACGTCCACGTTTTCTACTTTTAGAAGTCATAGGGACAGAGCGACTATGTTTCAAGGAAACTGGACAACTTCAGCTCACAGTGGAGCTGGAATGGGGAGGGAGAAGCTGGCATGGAGCATGGTTTCTGGAAGAAGAACCTAGGAATATAGACCACTCTCCTTTTTGACTCTAACTCACCAGCATGGATGGACTTGTAGGGAAAAGCAAAATTCAAAATCTGAGTTACATCAGTTATTTCAAATGAAATATAATGTAGCCCCAACCCCAGTTTCCACTCACCAAAGCACAGTTGACCACAATTACATAACATGGATATGGGGCCACATCTGGGCCCAGTGTCTTCTGCTTGCCTAAAGTCATTTTGCCGAGATCTTCTCTGGACTAAGCTATTAAAATCTTTCTTCAAGACCCTACACAAGTGGATTTTGTGTGGCTTGTTGACCCAGGAGTGGGTACAATTCTCCATGTTCCCCTCTTTGGAATTATCTTTTGTGTTTCTCTTGGAGAGCTGCCTCTTCTAAACAGGATTAACATTCTTGGTCTAACCACTTTGTTCTCTTACTTGCTCTGACAATGAAAACATTTTAAAGGTTCCCTGGCCAAAAGAGACTGTTCCTGTCTGGGATCCATAATTAAAGTAGATCTGACATTTGTGTCGTCCATAAAAAGTCCTTCAAGCAGCCATTACAATGAAGGCCACAGTGTGCTCTGGAGGAACTCTGGAAGTACAGCTCCAGGCCCTCATCCCCCAGATTCTAGTTGTGCTGCCTTCTGAGGCCTCCCAGCTGAGTTCCTCCTTAGGCATTGCTTCAGCTGAGAGAGCTGTCTGGGCCACATTTATATCCTCCTTCCTGAATAGCCTGCCTCGGTTTGGGACAATGTTGAAGGGCCACCCTAGCTCCCACAGGTCCTGAGGGATGGACTGAGAACTCAGCTGCAATCCCAAGGCAGATCAGCTTTTCTACCTTGCTAATTCTACTTTCCTCACTTTCTTATAAATCGATCAGCATTTCATCCATCTCAGAGATAATTCCACGGAACTCAATCCAATTACCTACCATCTAGTTAGGGATGCCATTACCTTACGCTTTCATAATCACTTCATTGCCAGTACCCTATGGACTATATTGGGTCTATTCCCATGTGGAAGGAATAACTGAGTATGGATTCTGCCCTTAGGAGAGAATCGTCTAATTCGTAATTATTTAAATCTTTATCATCAGCAGATATTTTACGTTTAGTAATTTGTATTTATCAATGTGTAGTTTATTTATAGTCAGTTTATAGGAGAAATATGAATTTAATGGAAGAAAGCACCATCAAGTTCTAGTTTTACTCAGTCTTGGTTTCATTTATTCTAAGTTTAGGACAGAACATTTCTGGGTAATTTGATTTTAAAAGTTTGTTGATAACTCATCTTTCTTTTTAGTTGCCTATCTTTAGAGCCAATGTTAACTATGAAGACACTTTTTAAACTCTAGGAGAAGATTGAAGTGCATCTGTACTTTGTCTAGACATTCCTATTTTAGAAAAACCCTGCAGTGCTTTAATTTGTGGTCCTGATGGATAGTCAGTCCATCAGGTTGCCCTAGCCCAAGCCATGAGAAAAGGCCAGATTGGCCAATGAGTATATACTATCTCCTTGATACCTTAGTACTCTGGGCACAGTGATGGTGACAAGTGAGTTTGTCATCTAAGTGCCACTACTTCAATGTTTTCCCCGTATCTATGCCTACTGGTGGAAGAAAGGATTATAACTTTGGATTTTTTTGTAACAGAACTTTTCCACTGTGTTCCAGGAGTTCACCTTCAGGATGATGCCAGAAAGACTCAGTGCTGAAAGATGAAATCATCTGCCTGCCTGGAGACAGCACAGTGCCAGTCAAAAGCCCAACCTACCTTTTGGATGTTGCAGTTAGATATGCCAATAAATTCCATTTCATTTAACTAATACAAGTTAATATTCTGGGCCTTACACAGAGACCTACTTGCAAAGGTTTACCTCACTCCCTGTGCTCTCGATCATTCCTCTCAGGACTCTGGTTCTAGCATGTTTTTTCAATGTTAAAGGCAAGGACCACTCTATTTCACTCAAGTAAACGTTCTCTAATCATCCCCCCCAATCCCTCTCTACTTATTTTCTATATGTATCCATGGTACCTGGTATTTTCAAATCAGCCAGTGGTTGAATTTTTTCACAAAGCACTGCTGTGTGGTTTCTCTACAAATATTATCTCCTGCTTTCTGACCTCAACCACATTCTTGTTAGAAGATTCAAGTCCTAGTGTGTTATGCTTTCTTTGACTTAATCATTTACCTCTGTGAAGATACACATTTTTTTAAGTGTAAAACTCCAACAAAAGGACAAGGTTTCCCTGGTGGCAATTTTCCCAAATTGCTGACACATTGCTTAGAAGAAAATAGCTTCTGTACTGCTAAATTTGCAAACCTAAATCTAATGAGGCAGCAAATCACATGCCTCATTAAAATAGGGAAAGGAAGCCAGTCTTGGAATGATTAATTGTAGAAGTCTGCCATTCAAGGACATAATAAATAAGCATCCCAAAGACTCCAGAGGATTTGACACATTTTTATGCCATTTTCAATGCATTGTAAGAATCACAGTGACAAGATTAGCTCATCAACATATAAGTTTTACAGCTTTAAAGTAAAATCATTCTGCAAATAGCAAGCCCACAGCTTCAATTATAAAACTAGTTTAAGTTGCTTTGCTTTCAGCCCATCTGTTAACTGCTGACACGTTCCCAGGTGCTCACGTGGCTTGAATGAGGAGTCTGAAATAGAATCCACGCAGAACACACACAGTTGGTGCCTCCTAGGTAGTCCCTGGGGAAGCTTTATAGTTTATATAAGGCATGATTTGTACCCTTCTTGCATGAGCAATTCTTGGTTACAGAATCAC
Source organism: Zapus hudsonius (assembly GCA_004024765.1). Lineage (NCBI taxonomy): Eukaryota > Metazoa > Chordata > Mammalia > Rodentia > Dipodidae > Zapus > Zapus hudsonius. The sequence goes on along the minus strand of PVHP010013085.1, from coordinate 37,562 downwards.
AGGATGTTAGACTCTCTAGTGAAATTCCTTGAAATGGAAGCTCGGGGAAATAAAATGATTCACCTAAGATTTCACAGCTAGTAAATGTCACAGCAAGATGCAGACTCCCTGCCTTACTGTCTCTCTTTCGTAAATTTCCCTTCACCAAAGCCATTAGATTTGCTTTCTCCTCTAGCTATGATTGGTGGTAAAAACACTAAGTCTAAGGTCAGAGCACTTTGTCGAAGGTCCTAGACTTGACACCTTCTACATTTACAGACTTGGTGAAATCATATAATAAATGGGGAAGAGTATGAATGGGGGAAGGGTGTGCATGCCTGTGGAAGCCAGAGAACAGCCTAGGGCCCTAGGGTGCCCTTCCTCAGTAATACCATCTTCCTTTTTTGAGACAAAGTCTCTTATTGACCTGAAACTCACAATCAGGATAGAATAACTAACAAGCAAGCCTCCGGGGTTCCACATGTCCTGCCTCCCTAATGCTGGTGTTACATGTGTGTACTGCCACACACAGCTTTTATTTATAGTGGATTCTGGGGGTCAAATTCAGGTCCTCATGTTTATAAGGTGTTGTAGTGAGCTTTCTCATTGCTGCAGAAAAGAACCCAACCAAAAGTGGCTTGCAGAGGAATGGGTTATTTTGGCTTATGGACTCGAGGATAAGCTTTATGATGGCAAGGAAAATGATGACATGAGCAAAAGGACATCACCTCCTGGCCAACATCAGGTGGACAACAGCAACAGGAGAGTGTGCCAAACACTGGCAAGGGGAAGCTGGCTATATCCCCTATAAACCCTAATCCTAACCCAACAACACAGCTTCAACAAGGTTCCAATACCCAAATTGCCATTAGCTTGGGATCAAGCATTCAGAACACATTCCTTTGTGTGGGACACCTGGATCAAACCATCATATAAGGTATGCACTTTACTAACTGAGCTTTCTCCACAATTCCCAAATTATGTCAATATTTTTGTTGTTGTTGCTGTTTTGAGACAGTGTGTCATGCAACCCAGGCTGACCTTGAATTCACTATGTAACTCAGGATAATTTTGAAGTTTTATTTTAAAAGATATTTTATTTATTTATTTATTTATTTATTTATTTATTTATTTATTTATTTGAGAGACAGAGAGAGAGAGAGAGAGGTAGACAGAAAGAGAATGGATGTGCCAGGGCTCCAGCTGCTGCATATGAACTCCAGACACATGCACCACCTTGTGCATCTGGCTTTACATGAGTACTTGGGTCCTTCTGCTTTGCAGGCACCTGGTTTAATCCAGGTGTCACCCACAAACAAATAAATGTGTTCTGATTGATCGATCCTCAGCTGGTGGAAGTTTGGGTTTTACAACCTTGCTGGAGCTGTATTGTTGAGAGTGGGCTTATGGGGGTTATAAGCCAGCTTCCTATTGCCAGTGTTGGTCACACCTTCCTGCCGCTGTTTGCAGTGCTGTGGCAGAGGTGATGTCCATCCCTCTGCTCATGCCATCATTTTTCCTGTCATGATGGAGTCTCCCCTCGAGTCCATAAGCCAAGCAAACCCATTCCTCCACAAGCTGCTTTTGCTTGGGTTCTTTCCTTGTAGCAACAGAGAAAGTTGACTACAACAGATTTGGTACCAGAGAGCAGGGTCATCTGATGCTGCAAGAACCCTGATTCTATCGTTTGGGGCCTTTTGGAAGTGATCTGTGGGAGGAATGTGGAGGATTTGAAATCTCATCCTAAGAGACACCTTGCAGTGCTGTAAGTACATCTTGATGGACCATTCTGGTCAGAGTTAAACCTGAATGCGGTAAGAACTATGGACTGTGAGGTTTGGCTTACAAGGGTGAGAAAGAACTTTGTCAGGACTATGCCAGAAGTAGTTTGCATGAGAGGCTTGCTGAGTTCTGCCTGCCTGTGTCCTGGGAACCTGTGCAGGGTTGCATTAAGTAAAAAGGGACTGGCGTGAACAGATGGAGATGGCACAGAAAGAAATGAAATCTTTGGGCACCTGGTTTAATCCAGGTGTCCCCCACAAACAAATGAATGTGTTCTGAATGATTGATCCCCAGATGATGGCAGTTTGGGTTTTACAGCCTCACTGGAGCTGTGTTGTTGGGGGCGGGCTTATGAAGTTATAAGCCAGCCTCCCCTTGCCAGTGTTTGGCACACCTTCCTGCCACTGTTTGCAGTGCTGTGGTGGAGGTGATGTCCACCTCTCTGCTCATGCTATCATTTTCCCTGCCATAATGGAGTCTCCCTGGAGTCCATAAGCCAAATAAACCCATTCCTCCACAAGCCGCTTTTGCTTGGGTTCTTTCTGGGCAGCAACTAGAAAGCTGACTGCAACACTCCTTAACCACTAAGCCATTGCTCCAGGCCTGAACTTTTTTGTTTGTTTATAAAGTCCTAAGATTAACAAGAGGGGCTGGAGCAATGGCTTAGCAGTTAAGGCACTTGCCTGCAAAGCCTAACAACCTGGGTTCAATTCCGCAGTACCCACATAAAGCCAGAGGCACGAAGTGATGCAGGCATCTGAAGTTCCTATCTAGAGTTTGTTTGCAGTGGCTAGAGGTCCTAGAAAACCAATTCTCTCTCTCTTTCTCTGTCTCTTTCTCTCTGTCTCTCTGTCTCTCTCTCTGCTTGCAAATAAATAAAAATAGTTTTTTTTAAGAAAAGAGACCCTGGTGTGGTGGTACACGCCTTTAATCTCAGCACTCGGGAGGGAGAAATAGGAGGATAGCTATGAGTTTCAAGCCAGCCTGGGACTACAGATTGAGTTACAGGTCAGCCCTGGCTGGAATGAGATCCTACCTCAAAAAAAAAAAAAAGCAAAAAAGAATAACAAAAGAAATACCATTATAACTTTTAAGGAAAATAGATCACAGGAGAAATATCCCATTATTCTACCTTTTTGTTTCTCTAAACTCTACAAGGCATTATGAAAATACAGACTCAAGCATCTGAGATAAAATTTAATATGTAGATTATAGGATTTTTTGTCCTTTTAAATTTAAAACAGTCTTTTTTGACCTAGTCAGTTCTGACTCAGGTGAGAAAGCCTGAGCTGAAAATTTAATTGGATCTGGAGATACTTGACAAATGGGATTGATCAGGAGCCTGACTCAACTGGGGCCCTGGGTAGATTATTCCAATCCAGAAAGTAGATAGATTTTGGCTTTGGACTAATCCTCCCATATTCTTTAGGAATTGTCATGACTATAAGCTGCAGGAAGCCAGGGCTTATGTCTTCTGTTGTTAACAATACATGACATTTTAGTCCCAACATCTTTCACAGTGTCTGGAGTGTAGTAGATGTTTGATGATTATTTGTTGAGTTAATATAGAGTGAAGCAAGGGTGACTTTGTATCAGCTGTACTTTTCCCCGGGGTACATATAGTAGCAGTGGAAGGAACCATTTTTGTGAGACCAAATCACCTAGGGGGAGCTGAAAAGTTTAGCTTTAGAGGGCTAGTTCCATATATAGTGTTGGCTCTTTTTGCAACATCTTTTAACTATTTTGTAGCTTTAACAAAATTAGAAAACTTCCAACTATATTTGGTACAATTTTCCATTAATAATCATTCTATTGCGGCTGGAGAGATGGCTCAACAGTTACAGAGCCTGGCTACCCAAGTACAATTCCTCGGTACCCATGTAGAGCCAGATGCACAAAGTGGCCCATGCATCTATAGTTTGTTTGCAGTGGCTGGAGGCCCCAGTGTGCCCATTCTCACTGTCTGTTTCTCTTCTATCTCTCTGCTTGCAAATAAATAAAATTATTTCAAAAAATAAATATTCTGTGGTTATAGAATACAGGATCCCTTGCCACAAGGACTAATACAGACAGCCCATGGAGGAGGATATCCAACTGATCAGAGATGGGGAGGGGGGGAATTGGGGAATTCGGGATAACAACGCATTGTTTGCCCATTAAATAATGTAACTCATTATGGACAATAAATATATATTTAAAAAAATAAATAAATAAATATTCTATTAATGAACATAGTGATGAGGCTCATCTTTTGGAAGCAAATTTGTAAGTATAAAAACAGGTACCAGTAAAACCTCCCAGATAACCAAGGATGTAAGCTTATCCTTTATGTCCCTATGGTCATCTAAAACTGTCCATTTACCTTTGAGCTCTTTGAAGCGATGTATGCATTAGGAAGAGTCTGGGATTCTGGCATTTCTTTATATACTTGAAAAACCCAAGGAAGCCAAGTGCATCTAGTAACATAGATTAGTCTCTGAGATGTCAGCTTGGTTTGGTTCTCTGAATTATTACCTTAGACAGCACTACTGCCATGTTTGTAAGTAGATTCCAATATCTTTGTTAATGCTTTGTTTATTTTTTGTAAGCAGATTATATATATATATATATATATATATATATATATATATATATATATATATAGAGAGAGAGAGAGAGAGAGAGAGAGAAAGAGAGAGAGAGAGAGAGAGAGAAAGAGTTAATGGATGCACCAGGGCATCTAGCCACAGCAAATGAACTCCAGATGCATGTGTCACTTTGTACATCTGGCCTGCATGGGTCTTTAGGCTCTGGTGGCAACTACCTCAACTACTGAACCATCTCTTTAGGCCAGATTCTAATATCTTTAAGCACTATTACAAAAAAATAATGTCTGACCTAAAAACTGAATTGTATGTCCTCTGTCTGTACTAGCTCCCCTTTCATTGACAGTTTTCATCTGTGAAGATAATGCAATTTGATCATAATTTCCTCCCAATATTTTCTCTTGTCCCACAGCTCACCCATCCCCCTTCACTGAGCTCCTTCTTCTCTCCAACAAGACCCTCTTCTATATCGATGACTGTTTTGTCCTTGTCCATCATTCATTCCAAAAGGTCGATGAACTCATTTCTGTGGAGGTCTTAAGGAGGTACGGACATCACTATGAGGTCAGAATGTAATAGCCACTTCATGTCCAGAAGATAGTGTCCCGAAGTGCTCCTCGTCATCCTCTCTGTTTCTGACCTTCCAACGACCTGTTATCATAATGTTTCCTGAGCTTGGGATAAGTGCTAGACATGTCTCAGTTAGTGCTGAGCACTCAGCCTTCACTTACTCACAGAACTTGGGCAAGTTTTGAGTTTCCCCAGTAGTCAGCGACATCTGCAAAACCTTGACTTTTGATCCTCCTCCACCTCCCAAATGCTGAGATTATAGCTGTGCACCTTCATGCCCAAGAAACTGTTGGTTTGTTTGTTTGTTTTCACTTGGCAAATTGAGATGAGACAAGGTCTTGCTATGTAGCCTGGGTTGGCATAGAACTCACAGTCCTCCTGCCTCAAGCTTCAGTGCTGTGATTACAGGTGATTACATGACACCTGACCCAAGTCATGACAATCACTACACCTTTCTTGCTCCAATTTTCATTTAATCTTCTACGGACCCTAGTAGATGCAGAAGGGAAAATGGACTATGTATTAACACAAATTCATACTCCAGCAAGCTCGTCAGTTCAAAAAAAAAAGAAGAGCAAATTAGAAATAACTACAATAAATTTAATTAAAAAGTGATATTAACAACCTAGATAAATCACAGCAGTTGATACAAATTATATTGGAGAAAATGGCATCAGATGGATGTTGGAATCATATAGATAATGTTATTAGCACATCAGAAATGCCAAGCAAAAAAAATTAGAAATCAAAGAGCAAGGTTAGGAGGAAAGATCAGTTAGAGAATAAAAAAATGTAGGTTCAAAAATTTTTATTTTTAATTATTTTTAATTTAACTGCAAGCAGAGAGATATAGAGAGAAAAGATAAAGAAAGAATGGACATTCCAGGGCCTCTAGTCATTGCAATTAAACTCCAAAAGCATGTGCCACTTTGTGCATCTGGCTTCACTTGAGTACTGGGAAATCAAACCTGGGTCCTTAGGCTTTGCAGACAAGTACTTTGATTGCTGAGCCATCTCTCCAGCCCTCAAGAAAATGTTAAAGAATCTTTAAATGTCAAAAGACACATCTTGAGAGGCAGATTTGAGCCTTAAACTGTCAATCTGGAGTTCTCACCAAAGGAGTGAAGGAAAAGCAGTGACCATCTAATTTCTAATATCAGCGTGTAGGAGCATCTGCAGAAATCTAAAGTTCATTACTAACATGTTTTGATCCTTACTTTTGACAAAGAAAATTTCCACATATTCCAAACCAGTCATATTTGGTTCTGCTTCATCCGTACGGATCAGTCTATGTATACTATCAAATAGAAGGAGCTTCTCTTAAATTATTAGTACCCAAAGTTTTATGTTTTCAAGGCTGATCTCAACAGAAACTGTTTGTTCCAGTTCTTTGGTTGTAAGTTTCCTAAATGCTCAAGATATTTGATCATATTTTTGTATCTATTCAAATGGCATTGCATGCATTCCAAGCTAATGTGGCTGTTCTTCACCTTTCTGCTGAAAACTGGGAATTGTGTGCCATCCTGTCAGACAAAGAGGACTGAGTGATCTCCTAGCTGTGTTGGAGAGGGTTTTGTTTAACACCCTTGGTGTTAACGAGCATCGTGTAGTTCAGCTTCACGATGTCATTGCTTTGTAAGCTACTCTTACCTCCAACTTGACTTACCATAAAAACAATTGGAGTCCCTTTCTCAGCGATGTCAGAGGTTAGAGAGATGACTGTATAACTGTCAAAACAATTAAGCATCCACAAATGCGTGGAGACAGACAAATGTACCTGAATCTATTTCTGGCTGGTGCAAACGCTTACCATTTTTGGTGGTGTGAATGGTTCCCGCACATTCATCTCAGTTCAACACAAACAGGAGCAGTGGCTTTGATTTGTTTCTATGGTTTCAAATCACTGCCAATGGCACTCGTGATGCACTTACCATAACACCCTTTGCTGAAAATTGTTGCAACACCCTCCTCCAGCTTCCCCGAAGAAATGCCACCACAAAACCAGCACTTCGGATTTTCTGAGGGCTGGTTTTTAATTTTTGTAATCAGTGCTGTAAGAAAATACTCTTTCACTGCTTGATTTGCCCTTAATTATAGTACAGAGAGCAAGACTAAATGTGGGGTTGGGTTGACAAAATACCTAAGTGTCATATAGGAGAAATGTGAATGTAAATTTTCAAGCATAAACATTGGGCTTCTTATCTGGAATTCTCAGCTTGATACCACTGTTGTTCAGTGAGTTCCCAGTGAGCCAGCTCCAGTCTGTCTCTAGCACGGCATTTCTGCTGCGCAAAAATTCTCAGGTCAAGTCAAGTGAAAAGTTCAAGCTGAATATTCTATATGTTAACTAAGCTGACAATGAAGAGGCCACGAATAAAGTTAAATGTGTTGACAGGAAAAACAGGACTTCTGTATTTTGGACCTATAGTAAATCTGTGAGAGGCTTTAACAGAGTCTATACTTTGCAAGAGTAGGTAATTCATCCTACAGAGTTATGGTTAGAACATTTTTTTCAGGGTTAAAAAGTCCTTTTGAAGCTTTTTTGTAGTTTTCCTTTTTTAGCATTTTTAAGAATTTCAACCATGAACATATAGTAATTTGATCATATCCCATCCTAATATCCTCTTCTATCCTCCCCCAGCCCTGGTTCACCGAGCACCTTCCTCTTTTCAAGAAGTCCTTCTTCTGCTTTGTCCTTCTCTGTCCTCTGTCAAAATGTTGACAGGTTGACAGAAGTCAAACGTTGACTTCTCCAGAGAGAGTAGGCTGCAGATATGCTCCATACCATTCAGGGGCAGCAATCTATGGTCACTGGTTTCTACAAATAAAGTTTTATTACATTTAAAAAATGTCAATAGGTTCAGAATTGTGCAGGTCTTAGGGGGTAACATAGCCACTGCAAGGTCATGAATTGCCCAGTCTGAGACTACATAGTGAATTTCAAGTCAGCCTAGGCTAGAATGAGACCCTACCTCAAATAAATAAATAAATAAATAAATAAATAAATAAATAAATAAATAAATAAATAAATAAATAAATAAATAAATAAATAAATAAATAAATAAATAAAGAGGATACCATGAAAGACAGGAGGGAAAGAAAATGGAAATGCAATAGTACATAGGAAGGGGTGAGGCCAGAAAGAAAGCATGAATCAGCATCATGTAGGAAGACAGGTGTAACCCAAATAACAGGAGGAGGCCTGGGGATCGGCAGGGCTGTGGAGGGAAGCAGCACAGATCATGAAAAACCTCATAATGGGTGATTTGAACAGTCTTGAGCTTCTTGTTTGTAATGAGAACTCATTAAAGGTTTTAAAGTAAGAAGAGGAAATATGCAAAAACCTAGACTATGGAAGGCTTCAATCCTTATCACAGCACCTACTTTATCTCTTTCTATAGTTTGGATGCATTTGTTATCAGTTACTGTCTCTTTTCTAGGGCAAAATGCTTGAGCTGAAACAACTTAATTAAGGAAAAGATTTACTTCAGATTTTAGTTTCAAGGGGAAATTTCCTGAAGGCTCATGAGGCCCCTAAGACAATACAGGCCATTTCCAAAGCCCTTGGTTACCCAACCAGAACTAAATGGTAAGACCCTATTGTTGAAGACACCACAGGGTGTGGTGGCAGAATATTGAGAAATCAAGCTGGAGCTGAGAAGCAAGCCATCTCCCTGACAGCTAGTTATTATAATGTGAGCTACTGGGGGAGGGGAGCTAAAAGTCATCATAAATAGAGCATCTTGCAAGCTACAAATTCTACCAGCTAGGCAAGATGTACACACACAGCTGAGCAATAGTGGTATTCAGGCTATAGGGGTAATCAACTGCTCTCTGATTAGATATGAGAATCAGTCAGTAGGAGGGAATTCATGCCTGGTACTGAAATCCAATTAAAAAGTCTATGTCTTGGAAGGTCATAGGCTTTAGAAGGAAGCTCCCACTGTTGTTTGGCTAAATGGAGACAATGTGCCCATTAAAAGGCCTTCTAAATGTTATGTCTTTCCATTTCGATTAATGCTGCTCTCATTTTTGGTTAGAGAACCTGCTTTTCTTTTCTTTCCTTTTTTCTTTTTTTTTTTCAGACTCATAAAATTGACAAGAAGAGAAAGCCAAGTGCCTAGCATTGGACCAGCCATCTCCATCCTCTATCAGACCCACCAAGGCCCAGGAACCATTATAGAGGAAGTGGTAATGGGAAATGAGTGCTGCTCTCATTTTCTGCTAGCCAGAGAACCTTCTCTAAGGAGATGGCAGCCGATGCTGATGAGACTCATCAAAGCAGAAAATAAGAGACTACTGAAAGCTCAACACTAAAAATACTTCTAATTGCACTGGAGGCCTGCTCCATGAGAGGGAAACCATGCCTTGTACTGAAGACCTAGTAAAATCCCTATAGCGGGGGAAGTCAAGAGCCCCAGAGGAGTGACACCTGCTATTATCTGGATAAATACTTGTATTATGCCAACCAAACTGCCTTCCAAGCACATTTTTTTAAATGAGCATACCCAAGTAATAATGCTACTCTCACTCTTGTCTAGAGAAGCTTTTCTTTTTCAGATGACTGTGACCACTGGGATAACACAAAAGACATCGTAGTGCTGAGAAGAAATAACAGTGGAGTGTTTAGCACTGTCACATCTCTATCACACTTCCTGAGGCTCAGGGTCTATTGAGGAAGAGGTGGTAGAAAGACTATAAAAGCCAAAGGAAGGGTAGGACTGCTTTCAAAGCAAACTTCCAGATACAAAATGGCCTTGATATTCATGACTTCACAGTGCCTGATAATAACTACACATAATGGGAGGAAAAGATGACACGGAAACAAAACAGACTAATTAAGTGGGGGAAGAAATATGGCAGAGTGAAGGTTTATGGTCTATAATTATGAAGTTATTAATAAAAAGTTTAAAAATATAATACTTCTAACAGATCCTTTAAGGTTCGGGGAACATTACAGAAAAGGGGACGGAAAGAACCTAAGCAGCACAGGGTGGGAAGGTGCAATGGGAACACTTACTTAGTCATAACTGATACCCCCACAAGACCTCATGGTTCTGAGCCCAGAAACATTTTCCCATAGAAGACTGAGGAGAAAAAAGGAATAAGCTCTTGCTTGTGGAGACCCTTCTGTGATCAGCTCTCATCCTGTGTGGCCTGGACCCCTAAAGTGAGTTCTGATTCCCATCTTCATCCAGCAGCCCTGTCTCTTAATCCTAGCCTCCCCTTGGTCTCGGCCTTGGGATTTGTCACCTAGGTGCGTTTACAATCTTCTATGGTTTGTCAGTTCAACACGTGTGTCTTTACACTTTGATCTACCACATGGGTGTTCTTGAGAACTTTTCTCTTAGATTTCCTCCCATGGGAAAACACACACACACATCTCTAAGTCTCCCTGCACTTGCTTCTAGATTCTTCCTTCCACGGGTTCACCGTCCCCTCTAATCTTTCCTGGGAAGCCTCAGATTCTTTCATAGATGCCACATGTTTGTGGCTCCACTCGAATTTCGCTTTCAAAGCCTCAGTTCCTTTTTCTCTCCTTGTGCCTGCAGCTTTATTCCAGTTTTTCCCAAAAATTTCAATCTTTCTTAAATAGATTTTTCACATGAAAACGTGTCCTGGCCTTCCTTCTCAGATCCGAATTCCCCTTAAATAAACTACACAATCTGTGATTTCTCCCCAAATAAACTCAATAATTCCTTTAAAATAAAGATAAGAAAAAAAAAGGAATAAGACAACAACAACAAAAAAAGGAAGGACTAAAAGAGAGGTTCTTCATTGGCATTGGGATGGGAGAGGAGACAAATGAATATAAAGTGATGGGAACAAGAAGAAATTAGAGTATATTTATGTATTAAAGATCCCAACAAAAGTTATTTTTTTAAAAAAGAAAAAAATGTGAACACATTACATTCCAGACATTTTACATGTAAATGTCATAATCAATTCTCCATTTAAAAAATATTTTACATTACTTCATGTTGGAGGAGAAACAACATTATTAATAAATGTGTTGCTTAATGTGTACCCTGAGGTTTGTAAAGAGGATTTCATATGCTTCCTAACCACTTGTAGTTAATTGAGGACGCTACATCTAATTTAATTTAATATAAATCCTTGGGACCTGCCATGTACAAAACACTACAAAATTTGAGGAATAACAAAGAGGAATGACACTGACACTGCCTTCATATTTTAATTAGGAAAAAAGTAACTTTATATTAAATAACATTTCTTGAGCTCCTTCTGTGTACCTTTCATGCTTTGCACCAAAACTACTGTGATGGTTTGATTCAGATGTGCCCCATAAACTTATGTGTTCTGAACGCTTGATCCCCAGCTGATGGAAATTTTGGAATTGGAATGTTGTAGATGTGTTGTTGAGGGCAGGCTTATGGGGGTTCTAGCCAGCTTCCCCTTGCCAGTGTCTGGCACACTCTCTTGCTGCTGTTGTTCACCCGATGTTTGCCAAGAGGTGATGTCCAGCCTCTGCTCATGCCATCATTTTCCTTGCCATGATGGAGCTTCCCCCTTGAGTCTATAAACCAAAATAAACCCTTTTCTCCCATCAGCTTTCTTTTGGTCGGGCTCTTTCAACAGCAATGAGAAGTTGACTATAACAACTACATAATATTCCTTGGATATACTTGACGGAGGAAGAAAATGAAGCTCAGAAAGATGGCATGGCCATCCGGGAGCACAAGGGTCATGGTGTTAGAGTTGAGATTTAAAACCAGATTTTCTTTTCCCAAATTAAGTCACTTTTTACCATATCACATTACCTATAAGGATAAATTCAAGTTTTTAATTATTTTTACTCAATATAAAAAATGAATTTCATTATATCTTATATAATTCTTTATACTTTGTTATTTTCACCCTCCATTGCACTCTTGTCCCCTTCTCCACTAGTCATTTTATCCCCTCCCCAAATAGTCTCCCTTCTCTTGCTAGAGACCAGGAAGGGGAAAATGCAGGTAAGTCTCTCATTGGGCAAGGCTCCTCTGCAGATCAAGCACCAGAAGCAGCACTGCACCGTAGCCGAAGCAGTGATCCATGTGGGAAACGGAGGGGTTCATGGAACACACCTACCTCCGGAAGTCAGTGTGCACTGAGGACAGAGAGAGGGATTCTACTGTGAATGCTTTCATGAGAATCCAGATCACTTGCTTGAGGAGGGCTGGAAAGGAACTGGACGTGTCTATGTATTATAAAATAGTGCTTCTATTGTACACTAAAGTTTGATAAGCATTGTCAGATATACACAATGATGCCATTAGAAGGAATTCACTCTACTGAGATAATTTATAACTCAAAACTGTTTGAGATAGTGGATTAGCTTCTAACATTTATCTGCATTGTTACAAATGACTACATCTAATTAGAAGAGGAAAGATGATTTTAAAATTTCATTTTCTAGCTGGATGTGGTGATGTACCGCTTTAATCGGCACTCAGGAGGCAGACATAGGCAGATTGCAATGAGCTTGAGGCCACCCTGCGATTACATAGTGAATTCTAGGTCAGCCTAGGCTAAAGCAAGACCCTACCTTGAAAAAAAAATCATTTTCACAGTAGGTTGAATTTTTTTTTTAATTTCAGCAGTTTATCTGCCATATCCAAATACTGTAGGTATTTAGGTAGGACTGGGAATATTTTACAGGGCCAAACAATTCTAACTTCAAATGCATATATCCTAAAAATAAAGACATGATTCCATTTACAAACAGTTTTGAAACATGTAAAATTACATACTGAATTCTTTAGAGAAGCATACATGGTTGTTAAAACTATTTTTCATTGTGTATTTTTGTGCAGTTGCATGTGTGTGTGTGTGTGTGTGTGTGTGTGTGTGCATGCCAGAGAATAACTTCAGGTAAAAACAGGATCCACTTTTGAGATAGGGTCTCCCACTGGACTAGCGCTCTCCAAATAGGCTATTATGACCGGCCAGCAAGCCCCAGGGATCCACCTGTTCCAGCCTTCCCAACACTGAGATTACAAGTGCACACCTGGCTCTTTTTTTATTATTATTATTTTTAACATGGGTTCTGGGAATTGAAGCCAGATCTTCATATTTGCAATGGAAGCATTTCATCAACTGAGCCACCTCCCCAGCCCATTAAACTGTATTTTAAAACAGCAAACTGGCATTGCCATACATAACACAAACATGGTTACTTCAGGGTAGAAGAAAGGTAGCATAGTGCTTGCAAGGAATATTCTGGAGTCTTCAGAGTGACTGGTAACACTATGATTGGGTATGTTTCCTTAGGTGTTTGTTTTTAAATTAACTATTACAACATATATCTATGCCTTGTACACTTCTGGCATAGTTCTCCATAAAAAAAAAAAACAGAGAGAAACTTAAGACAGGAAACTGTCCAGAAGACATTTGCATACACTGCTGAGAGCCTCAGAGAGAAGCCAGGGATGGAGGAGATCCCAGGACTGTACCAGAACCATGGGAGTGGGCTTGCACAAAGGGCCACACCAAGTGGAAATGAGCTCTCCAGACAGAAGCTTAGGGGACACAAGCGTGGAAAGAAGAAAAATCTAGGAGATGTAATTTTAAGGAGGAACATCTTAGAGACTGGAGAAGAGCAAAGAGAGTTCATTTTTCAGAAACCAAAGGAAAGGGATATCTCCAGAGAAGGAAATAATTAATATTGACAAACACCAGCAAATGAAGTGAGATAAGGGATGAGTAAATGTGGACATGGCAATTAGAAGGTTGATTAACTTAATAAGAACAGTTTTAGTTTCTATCAAAACCATAATATAGAAATTGATTTGTTTTTCAGGTATTAATGACTGATGTCCCATTTCATAAAAAGTCAGTTTTTATTTATCATGAGTCATTTATATTGAATACAAATAGCTTATAACAGTGAACCACAGTTTGAATAACCCAGCCTTTAATTATCTGAATACTAGTAAAGAGAGAATCAGCAATCTGGCCATATGATGTGATGGCAAATCTCTCAATTCTTACTTTCCCTTTCATTCTTAATGAGGGCACTTCAAGTCTTCAGTTTTTCCCAAGGCAGAGAGAACAAGATGCACTTGCTAAGCCAGCCTCCTGAAGACAATCTCTCTGTTCTCACTTCTCCTTTTCCTGTTTGTTGACTGAAAATGTCAATTATCAGCAAGCACAACAACCTCACACCCCCTGTTGAAGGTGACAGGACCACATTTATTGCCTGGGTTCTGGATCACATCAGGAAGCAGACTCCTATCTCCCTGTCACTTTGTTAAGTATATTAACTAGCATCCTTCACAGTGTACATTTATATTAAATCTGTGGCATTTCCTGGGAAGTATCTTTTACAGGAAAGCACAACCTTTACTAATCCTCACCCCCTTTCCTTTCTACCTCTGAAATGTGGGTGTTCTAAGTGGAGCTCCACCACCTCCAGGTAAAATTCTCAGGAGGTAACTTTGGGAATTAAAGTCTTGTGTGTCAGGGCAAGACAAAAGGAACCTCGGGCCTTGATTCTATGAAACCTTCATACCTGCTCCAGACTACTATAATACACAGTTACTTTTCCTTTTTATATAAACACCTTCGTTTCAGTTGACATTTAGTAATCATACATATTTAGAGGGTGCAGAGTGACATTTTGAATTGTATAAAATGTGTAATGATTAGATCAGGGTGTCATATATTGAATGGATGAAGATAAAAAACAAAACATTTTTCATTTCCATGGGTTTAGAACATTCAAAATTTTTCTGCTGATTATCTTGAAATAGTTAATTAATTTTTGTCAGCCACAGTTCTCCTATTGTGCTTTAGAAAACTTAGAAGTTGCCTGGTGTGGTGGCACATGCCTTTAATCCCAGCACTTGGGAGGCAGAGGTAGGAGGATCACTGTGAGTTCAAGGCCAACCTGAGACTATGTAGTAAAATTCCAGGTCAACCTTGGCTAGAGCAAGACCCTACCTAGAAAAACCTGAATGGAAGACAGTTCCCAAATTTTTAGTCCTTATAGTGCTGGAAAACCACTACATGAGCTGTCAGGGGAAATAGGCCAATAATGTTGGGAGAAAGCAGGGGACTCTGCTATATGACAGTGACCAGCATGACAAGATGCACACACCTGTGCAATAGTGGTACCTAATCTAGGTAGGTAATCAAGGGCTCCCTGATTGGCTAAGAGAGCTGTTCAGTGGCAATGAAGGGACCCTTACTGAAACTGGGATATAAGCCAAATTCCCATGGAGACCAAGAATCTGTGCTCCAAGAAAAAGCTTTCACTAACCACTGGCTTAAAGAGAGGCTACACCCATTATAATCTCCCCAAATTAACAATGGTTGTCTCACTTAATTTATGCTGATCTCATCCTCCACTGGAGAATCTGTTTTTATTTTTCAGAAGGCAGTAAGAGCTGTGGACAACCCAATTTCATCAAGATCTGAACTGATAGCTGACTACCAGGCAGGAGATGAACCACCCCTAACACAGCAGCTAGGGCCCAGGTGAAACCACAGAGGAAGTGGAGAGATGAGCAAGAGTGAGGCTTCCACAGCAAGCCTGACAACCTGCACCAGGTGATGGAGACAGACACTGAGTGTACTCAAAATGTTCCAAATCAGAAATTCAGAAGCCACTAAAATCTGAACACCAAAGCAGAGTTAAAACTCACCTGCCATGGCTCAGGGAACTTTGTGGAAGAGGGGAGGCGGAAAGATTGTAAGAGCCATGGTGGAGGAGAATATCCAGAGACATTGCCCCCCACCTCCACTAACTGCTGCTCACACAACTCATAGCCCTCCATCTCATGGAACATTCCAGCAATCCCACTGAGAAGGGCCCTCAGTGGAATGGGGGCAGGGAGAAGAGAAAGGGTGTTACCAACACATGAATTGTACATACAAAGTTTCTACTTATTAAAAAAATAAGTAGGAGTCTCTGGGTTTCTGCTTTCAGCTATTTTGAGCATCCTCAGTGCCTGTCTCCATTACCTTTGTGTGGGTTGTCTGACTTGCTGTGGAATCAGCACTCTTATTCATCTCAGCACTTTTTCTATGGTTTCACTTGGGCCTCGATGATGAGTTAGGGGTCGTTCATCTCCTGCCTGGGTGTTAGCCATCATCTCAGGTCTTGTAGGTGGAATTAAGTTGTCCATGGTTCTCACTGCCTTCCAAAAAATACAAATAATCTCCAATGGAGAATGAGATTAGTATAGGTTACATGGGACAAACAGTTAATTTGGTGAGATATTAATGGGTGTAGCCTCTCTGTAGGCCCATGGTTAGTGGGGGCTTCCCTTTGGAGTCCAGGTTCTTGGTCTCCATAGGAGTTTGACTTGGATCCCAGTTCCAGCTAAGGGTTCCTTGCCACTGAGCAGATCATTTAGTCAGTCAGAGAGCCAATGGTTACCCACCTAGGTTAAGGGCCACTATTGCACAGGTCAGTACTTCTTGTCTTGCTGGTCTCTGCCTTGTTGCCATGTCCTCTGCATTCCCTGACCATCAGTCACTGATGTACAGGAGTATCCCCTGATTTCTCTGAATATCATTGGCCGATTTCCCCTGGCAGCATGTATAGTTCCTTCCATCACCATTCATATTTGCAATTCAATTTGAAATTCAAGCATTTCATCAACTGAGTCATCGCCCCAGTCCATTAAACTGTATTTTTTAAAAAACAAACTGACATTACCACACATAACACAATCATGGCTAACCATCAGGCTAACCATCTAGGCGCTGGCTTCCTTTCCAGATCCAGCAGAGTCTGTCTCTTGGTGTTGTGACAGCAGCCTGTGGTATCTTCAGCAATAGGGTCTTATACTTTGCCTGTGGCTGGTAATCAAGAGCGTTGACATAAGCCTTTCTTATTTTAGGGACCTCGTAGGTTTCTCTGATCACCAGCTCAGTGTGGTTAGTAACCAATTTCTCAGACAGGGAATTATAGGCCAGAGCCAAATGTTTTAGGGTTCGGCTTCCTCCCACCCTCTTCAGGACCCTTCTTACCAGATGATATCCCCAGTTTCCCCAAAGTCTTACTGTCCAAAAGTAAGGATTGTATGTTATTGATTCATTACGGATTTAGTTTTCTGTATATCTCCCCCTGTCCTCCCATTCCCCCCAATCCCTTCCATCCGCATTGTCAGTCTCAAAATTTGTATAACAGGTTTGCTTATCATTCAAGCTTAACCTGATTAGGAACCACAGATAAGGGAGAATATGCAGCATTAGTCTCTGTTCTTGTGTGAGTTCACTGAGTATGGTCTGTCCCAAGTCCATCCACTTTCCTGAAAATTTCATTACGTAAGTTTTCCTTACTGCTGAGTAGAATTTCATGGCGTATATGTACCAAAGCTTTGATGTTCATTCACCCAGCAATGGGCATTTTAGTTGATTCCAATTCTTAGCTATTGTGAATTGATCAGCTATAAACATGGTTGGGTAGATGTCTCTATGCTGAAGTGGTGAGTTTTGAGGGTAGATGTCCAGTAGAGGAATTGCTGGGTAGCTCTATTTGCATCTTTTTCAGGAGCCTCCACACGGCTTTCCATAGTGGTTGTACAAGTTTGCATTCCCACCAGCAGTGAATAAGGGTTCCTTTTCCCACACATCCTTGCCAACATCTATTGCTGGTAGATTTTTTTTAATGGCTGCCATTCTGGCTAGAGTAGAGCAGAAACCAAGAAACTCTTAAGAGCTCAACAGTAAGACTCACCCACCATGGCTCAGGGAATTTTGCAGAAGAGGGGATGGAAATATTGTAAGAGCCATGATGAGGGTTAATATGCAAATACATTGCCTTCCTCCAAAAAAAAAAACTGGCTACTGCTTGCACAATTCATAACCCTCCATCGCATGGAACATTCTAGCAATCCCACTGAGGAGGAGTCATTTATCTTTCTGTATCTGACTTATTTTGTTCTTCTTGCTGGTCCCATTCTTACTGCTACAAATGGCAGAATATAATTGTTCTTGTGGCTCAATCATATTCATATAGATGTATGTTGATAAATACATATGTCTAACATTTTTTGTTTTTCCTTTTTAAGCAATTATTCTCCATACTTTGTTACATGCAGCCTAACCTAATCATCACTGATAAACATACTGATAGCAAAATCTTCAGTGTGGAAATGACTGGAGAGATGGACAACACAGTCTAACAATGCTTCCATGGCCAAGACATACAACAAAACACATGCTCTTAGATCCCCTGGTGCCCATGAGACAAGGGAACAGGTATTTGTTAAGAACTGAAAGAAAAAGATATTTGTTAAGAACTGAAAGAAAAAGCAAGCACTATGTAGCGCCTAATTCATAAATGCACAATTTGAAATTGAGTTCAGTTCTTATGAATGAGGTCCATTCACTAGCCTTGCTATGGTTTAGATGTAGACTATTCCTAAAGACCCATGCCATGGTCCCAAGTGTGAATCTACTGGTACTGCCTTAGGAAGGTGGGGCCTCAAGGGAAATTACATGCTCTACAAGGAGACTGTAAGAGCGATCTCTCTCTCTCTCCCCCTCGCCTCCCTCCCTCCTTCTCTGCTTCAGTTTGTGATGTGACTTTTTGCTAAGACAGGCACTCCTGTAATTGTTACATGTCAACTTCCACCACATCAATAGCATTTACCTGACCTTGGACTTCAGCCATTCAAAACTGGGAGCTGAATAAATATCTCTTTACTTCCTAAGTAGCCTATGTCAGGTATTTCATTATAATGATAAAAAGCTAACTAAAACAAGCCTTTATCCTCTTTTATTTCTGAAAGAGAAACAGAAGACAAATTAACTAGAACAAACTGCCTTTGCACAGATACCAATAACTGCAATTCAACCTGAATGATGTTCTTACTCCAGACCTAAGGAATCAGTTTGCTGTGTGTTTGCATCTTTCACTCGTCCTTTTAGTAAATGACTTCCTTCATAAAGTAACAAGGGAAAAGAGAACGTGTGGTCCCCAGAAGAATGCCTAGGAGCAGTTCAAGGTGACGCTTATGCACCTTGTCTTCAACCTGGCATGAGTGTTTTTCTGTTTTTGTTTTTGTTTTTTTCAAATACCGATGGTGGAAGTGTGGAACAACCACCAAAGCCAATGTCATTGTCTCTGCTCGTTTCAGATCCCACTGAGAATTTCTCCTTCTTCCATATTGTTGGAGGACTCCAAATGCCGTCTGCTTCTGACACCTAAAAAAAAAAATCAGACTTGTAAGTTTTGCCTATAAATTCCTCATCTCCTCTGAATATTAAAACAGGACAATAAAATTAATTGTCAAAAGGTATACCCTAATCTTTCAGTCATGTCATACATTAGTGAATCACTATTAATTTTGTAATAAAAAATCTCTAACCATAAATGAAGACTTAGATTTTAAAGGCATTTAATAAATGCTTTTTTCATTGCCATATAAATCCTTCATCCTTTAATCTTTCACTTGTTCAACAAATATTGATTGTCTATAATAAGAAATAAAACAGCATATGCACTCACAAGCACGCATTACATTTTAAAACTGGCTCTTCCAGTTGGCTATTTGACCTTAAGCTATTAAACCTCAATGATCCTGTATTTTCTTATTTTTTTAATCTTTATAATAATAGTAGTATACACCAAAGGGCTATTGTGAGCACACAATGATTTAATGTAAAATAAATGTATATGGTAAGTATATAATACCTATAATGTTTAAAAATGCATATCTGTATACATTCCTATACATAATAGACCAGACATTCTTTGAAAAACTGGGGATAAGACAATGTCTTATTTTAGCATTTTATTGGCTTAAAATTATACATATTAACACAACAATATGCTTATATCATAAGTTATTAAATAAAGCCATTGAAACCAGGATGACATTCCCTTTTATGCATTATTCTCCCCCCCCATGACTCTTACATTCTTTCAGCCCCCTCTTCCTCAAATTTCCCTGAATCATAGTGGGTGAATTTAAATTTTGCATAGTTATTAGGTTTATAAGTCTCTAAATTTGTGTTTTGGAGAATTTGGGGCACCTTGATACCTCTCTCCATTGACCTTCCTTAGGTTATCTGCCTTGCTGTGGGAATAGATCTTTTGCTCATCACACCACTTCCTTAGAGGTTGTGTTAGGGCTCTACATGGTGAGTTTGAGGTGGTTCGTCTCCTGCTTGGGTGTCCCCCATCAACTCAGGTCCATTTGGTGGAGTTTGGTTGTCCACAGTTGTCATTGATTTCTGAAAAATACAGACTCTCCAGCGGAGAGTGAGATTATTATTGGTCAATTGAGACAAATACTGCTAGGTTGGTGAGTGTTTGAAGGGTGTAGCCTTTCTGAAGACCTATGGTTAGTGAGAACTTCCCCTTGGAGATCAGGTTCTTGGTCCCCATTCAAGGTCACCTTAGGTCCCTGTACCAGTCAAGGGTTCCCTGCTTCTAAGCGGATCTCATAGCCAATTAGCCAGCTGTTGATTACCCACCTAGGTTGAGCACCACTATTGCACAGATGGGCACTTCTTGACTTGCTAAGACAATGTCTTAAACAAATAATTTTGTTCCTAGACAACTTACATTCTAGTTAGAAAGTGACAGATTACAGGTTCATAGATATGATTCATATCATTTTTGTCCTTTTTTTCTACGTATTTGAAGTATTTTATACTAAGTACTTCTTTATGGAATTTCCGTGTGTCAAGTCTTATACTGATAATCGGAAGATCAACAAGAACAGCCATGGTTCTCCTGAAGCTGACAGTATTTCTCAGTGTATTCTTCAGAAATGCTGACAGGTTTGTTCACAATTGTGGGTCTTATAATCAAATGAAATTGAGACGCATTAGAACTTAGAGTCTAGATTAAATAAAATTAAGTAGCCATCATTATTTTGTGGCCTTTTTGGAGCTTTAATAACTTGCTATTCTTCATGACCATCATCAGGAAGATTCATATGCAGTGTTTCCCATAAGTCTCAAATTCAACTATTTTTTCTCTTTTTGCAGAGATCCTACCATGTGTTCTAGAAGGCTTTGGGTATGAAGCAGTGCCCTGGCTTCTGACCAGGCAGTCACAGAGCCCAAAAGAGACTTCTCCACATATAGTTACAACTTTGGAATATGAAACAGGCATTGTCTTTAGACTAAATACATATCTATCATGTAAGTTTACTACTGTTTTCAAATATCTATGTTGTGTTGAACTTGAAAATACAAATCATTTCAAAATATTAATAAATTCAGTGCAACTTTGACAATATGCATGAGCTTAACCAGTGAGTATGAAAAGTATAACCACTCTCTTATTTGATTCTATATTTTGATTCTCTTAATATTGAAAAATAATACAGACTGTCTTGAGGAGGAATGGGTTGCTTTATGATCACCCAGTATTACTGGTTCCCAGCCTCGGCACTTGAACTACTGAATCAGGATGCAATGTAAAACAATTACAATAATAGCCACCTTTCAGCAGTGCTTCCTATTTCTAGCACCATGCTAATTGCTTTGCATAATCCACTTCATTTCATTCCTACAACAACCCAATGAGTCAGGTGGTATTATTACTATGTTGCAGATAAGCCATTGACTCCTCTTGACTGAATGTTAATTCATAGTTTGTATTAAATGCAAATACAAGTTTGTATTAAACTATTTTTATTCATTTGCCTCTGTTTTTCTTCAAATAATCAGCAGTGAATATTTACAATGTCTAAGACTATAGGTAGAGTGGGGAAACTACTTCCCAATCCTTGACAAGAGAAAAATCCAACTATTATAAGAATATAAGCTATGAAATGCAATGGAAAAATAACAACATTATCTACTCATCCTTGTTTCCAAAGACTCAAAAACATGCCTGGGGAGTGTTGAGTCCATGGGCAGAAAGGAGCTGTCCTGCTGCGTGCATGGAAGGACAGCCAGGGATGGGGAATGCTCCAACGTGGCAATGTTGCCCTAGTTCGAGCTTTACTGATGGTTCCAAAGAACCCAGTGCCCTGGCTAGCTTGTTGTGCCTCTAAGAGAAGACAGTGGGAAAGGATGAAGGAAGAGTGGGTCAGAGAAAGGGAAACAAAACGAGGAGGCTCTCTGGCATCATTGCTTGGATTCTACTCTATCCTCCTATCCAGAAAATTCTTGGGCATTGATGGGAGAACCTGCCACAGCGCCCGAGACAAAGCAAACCATGTTCCCATGTTGTCAAGACATCCACTATCCATTCTTGATTAATGTTTCTCAAAGAAACCATAACCCTGCTTAGTCAAGCCTGCTTATTTCCAGTCACTCCAAAAGGGAATCCTTTCTGTTGCATAAAAAGAGAACCAGAGTAGATTTTGCTTAAGGTGTTTCAATTTTGTAAGTCATGCCCCTAAGTAGGACTTGCCTGACTATTTAAACAATGTCAACTCAAACAGTGTAAAACAAGGCATTACATGTTTTGTTCATTGGAAGAGTTAGTCTATATGTGAAATCTATAAATGCAACACAAAACTTGAGTTGTTTCCTGGGAACAGCTGAGCCAAAGTGCCTCTTCCAGAACAAAGTCGGTAATGTTTCTTGGTAAGGCATACAAGGTTTTCAATTTTCTAACTTAGAAACTCATCTAGTTATTCAAAATAAATTCTTTACTTTTTAAAAAGTATTTATTATTAATTTGCAAGGAGAGAGAGAGAGAGAGAGAGAGAGAGAGAGAGAGAGAGAGAGAGTGTCAACAAACCCCAGATGCACCTTGTGGATCTGGCTTTACATGGGAGCTGGAGAACTGATGAGCCATCTATCCAGCCCTCTTTACTTTTTTAAACTTGTGTAAATATTATTAGTGGTCTTCATGGTTTTTTGGGGTGGGTTCTTTTGATTTTCTTGTATTTCCCAAATGTTAAAACATTTTCTTATGGGCATTTTTTTTTAACAAGAAGGAAATCCTCCTTTATCTAGATGCATGAAAGTGTTTCCACAGACAAATTTCCTTCATTAGATGGATAATTTGACATCACTGATTATTTTCCTAATTAAAAATGCCAAAAGAATGTACATAAGTACTAAGAGTATAGAAGTTTTAGAGCTAGGTTATGTCTTCTTGTGTAAGATGAGAAGCCTGATTTTACCCTCATATATACTTCTGTAAGGAATAAAATAAAATACGTTCTACACAGTGTCCAAGAAATGATTTTTAATTAAAGCATCAAAACCTATATTCTCTTTAAAATTTCTCATAATTAAATTTTCAAATTTACCCAGAGAAATCAGTGGAAAGCTGGGGCATGGGAGAGGGTTCAGAGGGTAAATGGTACTTGCTTATAAAGCTTGGTTCAATTCTCCATCATCCATGTGAAGTCAGATATAAAATGGCACATGCATCTGTGATCCCAACATGCCTGCAACAATGGGAGATGCAGCCAACTCATGGGCCAGCTAATCTGATTTTCTTTTGCAGCAGCAAGAAACCCTATCTCAAAAAAGTTGGAGCACAGACACCGTGAAGCCCTCTGACCTCCATACATGGACCATGGAACCTACAACCATATACACATATAAATAAATTAACATTTTTTAAAAAAAGAATATAGCACGAGGAGCTAGCTAGGATGTACATATGTGATTCCAAACACAGGTAAAAACCAACACACTTATCCAATCATTCAAGTTTTCTGAACATTTGTGTTACCCTCAAACAGATAAAAGTATTCTATTTAATTGAATAGGGATTTTAGGATTAGGCTCTGGCAACTAGAAGTTATTCACTCTACTGAGATCATTTTAAATCCAAAAGTCTTTAAAATAGTAGAATGGCATCTAACATTTCTCTACATGACTTTGGGAAATGGATGTTTGCTTTTCTCTGACTTCTCTATCGAAAACATATTTAAGAAATTATTATTCTGCTGCATTGCAGTCAAATAGATTCCTCAAAATGCTTTAACGATGAAAATTAAAGAAATAGAAAACTAAATTTTTCACAAATGGGCACAAGACCCATGAAAACAAATGTTTCCATGTTGGCTAACAGTGACTGCTTTGATGTTCAAACACGGTCACTTTCCAAAAAAAAAAAAAAAATCATTTCTTTTTTTCTCCAGCAGGAATGGAAATAAACCTTAGGAAGACTTATTATATGGAGAAAGGCTAGAGACTGACTTTATATCCAATAACATATTTGTAGACCTCTTAACACCAAAGAATGAAATGAATTGGGAACCTGGCCATAACTTTGAAACAACTCCTATGTAAATGCTGATAGAATGCAAAGTATACCAAGTGTGACAAAGAAACTATGTAAGACCTGAGAAAATCTGTAGCTCCTTCAGTTCTGTTTGCTTGTTTGTGAGGCAAAGAGAGCGATTGACAAAGAAGATATTACAATGGATCCTAAGATGTAACTAGAATTTTGTAGGAAATATTAGGGAACTGTGGGGAAAGGCTTCTCATGAGAAGGAATTCAATAAAAGACAAAGTTAGACGGAGAACCATGGAGAGTTCCTCTGAGAACTAGTTCAACCTGACTGCAAAGTGAGCCATGAGAAGCGGAGGAAGAGCTCAGAAAACGAGCTGAATGCAAATTGTTGAGATGTTGCTCTGCCACAACGTATGGTTAATTTGCTATGTTAGATAGAAAAACTCAAATTTCTAGGAAGAAAAGTATCTGGCCTGGTGAAGATTACGAAAGAAAGGAAAGGAAAGACAAGAAAAGAAAAGAGTAAAGAAAAACCAAAGGAAATAGCCACAATAATAGACTTTAAAAATAATTTTTTACTGGGCATGGTGGCACATGCCTTTAAACCCAGAACTCAGGAGGCAGAGGTAGGAGGATCTCCGTAAATTTGAGGCCAGCCTGAGACTACATAGTGAATGCCAGGTCAGCTTGGACTACATACAGCAAGACCCTACCTTGAAAAACCAAATAATAATAATCATGATAATAATAATTAATAATTTTTGCCAAGATTTTTTGAAATCAGCTTTCTCTAAAAGCCTACTAAATACACACTACAAATAGCATACTCCTGACAATCATAAGGGAATATTTACTAAATATAGCAAGACACATTCACAAGGACCATGTTACTACAGCTACTCAAAACTATTCCCACTAAAATTATACCTCTTTAAATCATGTTGTTTTTAAATGGTTATATATTTAGTAATATATAATTCATTGACATAATTTTGGATGATATTATTAATCAATAATTAATAATATATGTGTGTGTATTATTTATGGGCAAGTGCAAGCCACGGTGTGTGTGTAGAGGTCAGAGAATAGCCTCAGGGTGTTGGTTTTCTCCTTCCATCTTGTTTGAGACAGAGTCTCTTATGCTTAATGTTTATTTAAATATTTTATTAGTTTAGATAAAGCTAGAGTAGCTAAACTATTTTCACTATTTTCAAGGAAAAAGTAAAGCGAAAGCATAAAGAAAACAAAAAATCACTTTCAGTGAATATATAGTGCAGATTTGATTTGAGTAATGAGCAAGGGAAAAGAGAACCTCATAGTTCTAACATGGCCTTCTAGTTAGGGTGGTGTCCATGGAAATGCAAAGAAGGTGAGGTGATGAGTCATTACCGAGGTGAACTAACTCCACGAAGCAGCCAGAATGTAGGAGGAGAAGGAAAAGGACGAATCAAAGATGACTGCATTTAATCTTGATGACTAGTTGCCAGTAAGGGAACAGGTACGTCAGGAGGAAAGATATGAGCATGTTTTAGGCCATGACACATTTGAGATTACAGAAGACTATTTAGATGGAGAAGTTCAGAGGTGGTTGGACAGGAACTTAGAAGAGAAACTAGACCTTGAGAGTCATCTAAGGAGATGTGTGGGTTAAACCAATGAGCCTGGAAGAGTCTAACAAGGGATGGGGGACATGGTGGGAAAGAGGAAACATCGTTTTCCCTAAAAGTCTTTTCTGTGCTTGTTCTCTGTGTGGGAAAATGGAATATGAGTGATAATTCGATAGGGCTGTGAGAATGGGACTTGGAAAGATAAAATACAAGCGTATCAAAACACTTTATATCGTTTATTATTTACTCACTGTTTTGCACAGGAAGCTATATTCTTCCTGGACACAGACAAAAGCTGCCTACTACTATACTTCCAGACTCCATGGGAAATAGGCTAATTTGATTCTGAAGATGTCTCACCCTGTGTGTGGGCAGAATGTGACAGGACAACAGAGTGGTCCTAAGGACACTGGGAAGAACAGGTGAGCTGAAAACCATGAGTCAGAAAATAACTCAGTCATCACTGAACTATGGGAGAAAGACGTCATCAAAAAGACACAGATGGAGACATCAGTGGACCAGTCACCTGCAGCTGGGTGGAGTGCAAAGGGGATGGAGAACATGGGGAAAAGAATATGGTAATATATAAACAGTCACTAACATTGTTCGATTTATAAGTTTGTTGGATAACTTTTATGTGAAATTATTTTTTAAAAGCAGTTGCGAGTCTGATGAGCAGGGACAGACTCAGTTTCTCTGTAAATACTGAAAAGAGGCAGACAAAATGAAGCCTGCTCTACAATACAAGCACCCAAAGAGTTTGGAGGACTTATCTTAGTCATAGCTCTCATGAAGTTAGACTGAGAAAGTCAGCCTTAGCTCTTGCTAAGTCTAGCCATCCCCGAAACAAGGAGGAAGATTAACTCTCATATTCTTCAACTCTCTCTGTTTCTGATACCTGTTCAGCATCCTCACAAGAAGCCTAAGTGTTAATGTATCACACCAGAATAAGTCTGTCCACTTCTGATGGGACTACCTACCATCCCTACCTCACTCACAGTGGTAGACTTCTTGGTCTTGGAGATAAACTCCAACTCTCATATCACCGATGTTTACAATTTCTGTACCAGCTTACAAAAATCTACACACCAAAGGCATCTGCCTCATAGGTTTCTTTCTTGGGCCTTCAGATAGTTCTTCCTTCTGGGAAGAAACCCTAACTGCCATATTTCTGTGACCCCGTGCAGCTGAAAGCAGTTTAAGAACTGATGTCATCGCCCTCTTCCCTCTAACAGCAGTTAAAGTATCTTCTCATGAGAGGGAGAATGAAAGGGACTAGGCAATAGCTTATTATTATTATTATTATTATTATTGGCTTTTCGAGGTAGGGTCTCACTCTATCCCAGGCTGACTTGGAATTCACTATGTAGTCTCAGGGTGCCCTCAAACTCATGACAGCGATGTTCCTACCCCTGCCTCCCATCTCTACCTACCAAGTGCTGGGATTAAAGGTGTGCAGCACCATGCCCAGCAAGATATATTTTTTAATTCAGGCACTTAGACAGGGAACAGGCTCACCTTAGATCATACCCTGGCCCCGCCTTTTGCAGCTCACCTTGCCATACACAGAGCCTAGAGACCACCATGAAACCAGGAGAAAATCTTCCCCAACTGTACCAGAGACAGTGGCCTAATATCTAGCATCTACAAAGAACTCAAAAAATTAAGAAAAACAATCAAACAACCCACTGAAAAACTGGGTAAATGAATTAACTAGGGAACACACAAGGAAGAAATACAAATACCCACTTAGGAAAATGTTCAACTTCCTTAATCATCAGGGAAATACAAATTAAAATAACTATGAGATTCCACCTTACTCCAGCTAGGATGGCAATCATTAAAAATTTAACAACAACAAAATTGAACAACAATAGATGCTGACAAGGATATGAGAGAAAACAATGAACCCTCATCACAGCTGGTGGGAAAACAAATTTGTACAACCACTATGGAAAGCAAAGATGAAAATAGAGCTACCAACTGACCCAGTGATCCCTCTACTGGGCATCTATCCTAAAGGCTTCTCTCTTCAATACATAGACATTTGCTCAACCATGTTTATAGCTGCTCAATTCACAATAGCTAAGAATTGGAATCAACCCAGAGGCCCATCGCTGGATGAATGGATAACAAAGATGTGGTACATATACATAATGGAATTCTGCTCAGCAATAAGGAAAATGACATAATGAAATTTGCAGGAAAATGGATGGACTTGGAACATATCATACTCAGCAAATTCACACAAGCACAGAAACAAATGCCATATCTTCTCACTCATCTGTGGTTCCTAACCAGGAAGAGCTTGAGTTGCAAGAAAACCTGACGGGCAACTTGAGGGACAGAAAATAGGAATGGAAGAGTTTGGGGGAAGGTTTGGGGAGATATACACAAAACTAAATCCATAATGAATTGGTACCATAGAATAGTTACTCTTGGACACCAGGTGAAAGATATAACCCTCCAATGGAATATGGGGATATCAGCTAGAGGAAGCCTAACCCTAATACTATTGGCTCTGGCTTGTAACTCCTAGTGCCAAACCCCTCAACCTGCACCAGGATGATGGAGACAGACACTGAGTATACTCAAAACGTACCAAAGCCGAATCCAGAAGCTGCTATGAGCTCAATACTACAATAGATTTAAACTCCCAAGCAGGAAGTTTATAGCTCCAGATGCCTACATTACAAATGCAGAGAACTCAAGTAAACTATTTATGATGCATCCGAATGCCTTGGAAAAGCAAAAACAGCAAAATCCAAAAGAAAAAATAATATCTAGATATCACTGTAATAGGAATAATAAATAATTAAATAAGAAATAGGAAAAAATGGTCAAGCAAAGACTTGGTTCTTTGAATACCAATAACCTCACCGAGAAGGGACCTCAGTGGATTAGAGGTCGGAGGAGAGATTATAACAGTATAAACTGATGGGAATACAACACCTGATAGGGTCATACAATAAAATTCATAATAAAAAAATATTAGCAGGACTTGTTAGAGGGAGGAAGGGCAGAGAAAAAAGCAGGCAGTAGGGAAAACACCGAGGGAGACAAGATGACTTTGATCTAAATACATTTTTATATACATAAAAATTGTCAAAAATAGAAGAGGGACTAGGCTGAAGAAAGCACTTAGGGAAGGGGGCATGTGAAGGAGGAAAGAGAGGGTGGTGGAAAAGGACTATAATCATGGCATATTGTATATATGCATGGATATTATCAATTAAAAAAACTTATTCTAAGTTGTCAATAAAAGGTTTAAAAAAAACACCTCTCCACAAAATTGGGAATTGAATTTCTAGATTCATATGTCCTTCAAAGTTAAACCAAGATGAGATAAATAATTTAAGTAGATCTATAACAATCAATAAGATTGAAGCATTAATTCCAAAATCTCCCAAATGAAAAAAGCACAGATCACAATGGATTCATGACAGAATTCTATCAGAAGAACTAAAACAAATTCTACTCAAATTTCACCATAAAATCAAAACCTAAAAAATGCTTCCAAACTCTTCCTATGAAGCAACATTACACTGGGTGTCAGTTACTTTCTCATTGCTGAGACAAATTATGATTCCAGGGTATATTGTTCCAGAGGATAGAATGGACCATGGTAGGGAAAAGATGGCAGGCACAGAAAGCCAGCATCACATTTTCAGACTAGCAGAAGCAAGTAGAGAGAGCAAGAACAGCAAGTAGGGCTGGGCTATAATACCTCAAGGCCCACCTCAGTAGCACACTTCCTTTAGCAGGTCTCCACCTCCTAAGGGTTCCACAAACTTCCCAAACAGTGCCACCAGCTGGGTAACAGGTATTCAAACACATGAGCCTATGTGATACTTCACATCCAAATGATGACAGGAGCTTAACACTCTCTTCACGCACTCCACTCCTTATTTCTCCATTATAGCATGTGTGATCTTATAAACGTTCTTAAACTCTTTAACAGCTTCTGTTAGATTGAAACTCAGGCTTAAAAATGAAGTCCACTCACAGCACCTCAGGTTTCCTCCAGAACCAGCGTGGCTAGCTTCAAGAGAAGTGTCAACAGGAGTTCCAGATAAAGCCTGCCTTGTAAACCCCCTCCTGCAGTGTCTCTGGCCAGAGGGACTGCCCTTCCCTGATGCTGAGAGCTAGTGACCACCTGGGCCCTCCTCCCCCCAACCTGGGAGCCTATGTGACAAGTTCTCGCCCTTATAAACCTAGATTGGACTTTTCTCAGGGGCTCTTTCCCCCCCCTAGGAGAAAGCCTGCAGCTCGGTGTCTCTTTCTCTGATTAAAGCCTTTCCTTTCAGAGTGGTCTCATGGTAGTCTTGGTCATTTTCAATCTAACAGCTTCTATGCATCGTTCTAAAAAAACAAATATTTGAGTTAAGTGACAAAAAAAGAGGCATCATTTGGACTGCTGCCTCTCCAACTATTATATGTATTTACTCTGCATGGTCAGATTGGCCTTTTTTGTGTTTCTAAAATATTCTCTCTCTCATAGTGCTTCTACTTGCTTCTGCTTAAAATGCTTCTACCCTCATAATCCTCTGTTTTGGCCTAACCCCTATTAGCCTTTCAGATCTCAACCAGATGGTCTCTCAGGTACTCAAGTCTCCTTTTATGATTTCATCCAATTCTTCATTTTCATGGACTTATAATGATTGCTAATTATGTATTTGTTACTAATTCATGTTTCTCAACCCTTATCTAGTTTACTAGGTGACAAACTATATGAAAACAAAGATTATATCTATGGTTGTCACAATTATATATCCAGAAATGAAGTATCTTATACTCAGTATATATTCAATAAATGCTTATTAAATGATCTTTTTCAGAGAGCACAAGCCCCAGCTCCACAAGCAGATACACATCCTCAGACTTCTGCCTCCATTTCCACGCTCCTACTAACTGAATGATTAATCTGATGAACTAGGAAACTAGATAGAAGACTTCAGCTTCTCTTAGGAACCAAAATGTCTTTTTTTTTTCAGGTTCTTGTTTTTTAATTTATTTCTTTGTTTTTAATAATTAGGAACATTGTATGAATACGTCTTGTGTTGGTACCCCCATTTCCCTCCTCCCTGCCCCCAATCCACTGAGGTCCCTCCTCAGTGGGATTGCTGGAACCTTCCACGGAATGGAGGGCTAGAAATTGTCCAGACAGTAGCCAGTTTTGATTTTTGTTTAATGTGAACAATGCCTCTGGATATTCCCCCCACTATGGTTCTTACAATCTTTTCTTCCCCTCTTCTCCTCTTCCTCAAAGTTCCCTGGACATGGTGGGTGACTTTTAAGTCTGTCTTACTATCAAGCTCTGAAAGAGTCACTGGGTTTTCTGCTTTGGACTATGGTTGGGTATCCTCTGTGTCTGTCTCCATTGCCCTTTCATAGGTTATCTGACTTGCTGTGGAGGTAGCTCTCTTGCTCATCTCACTTCCTCTGTGGTTTCATTCGGGCTCTAGATGATGAGATAGGGCTGGTTCATCTCCATCTCAGCTCTTGGTGGAATTGGGCTGTCCATGGTTCTCCCCGCCTTCTTATGTAACCCCCAAAGCTCTGGTGTGGCTGTTAGTCTGCTATCTTGAGCAGAAGTCCCTCATTTGGAACTGGACTATGCAGCTGATACAAACCTGACCAGGTTTTGTGAGAGCTGGTTTGGGTATCATTCTCACATCTGGCTGTGTAATCCTGTGGGAGTCCAGTGCTTTTGGAAGGAAGGACTCCAACTGGACTTTCTAGAGGTCTTGAAAATGAATAGCAAACATATTACTATGTTATGTCAAGAGAAGAGTAGACTAAATACATGTTAAGCACTTCAGTAGCAAAGAATACAAATGGACCTGGAGAGATGAATCAGCAGTTCAATTCCCCAGTACCCATATAAAGCCAGCTGCACAAAATGGCACATGTGCAGGAGCACCCATGTGTCTCTCTCTTTCTGTACCTTATTGTTTCTCTCTCTCATAAATAATTTTTTAAAAAAGGAATACAAATTGCTATTAAACACACAAAAGGATCCAGAAGTGGTAGCAATTGTAATCCTTGCACTTGGGAGGCTGAGATTGAGAATCATAAATTCAAAGCCAGCCTGGCAACACAGTGAAATTATCTCAAAACAAACAACCTCCCACAACCAACACATACACAAAAAATTAATAGACAATATGGGATATGAAATAGTAATTAGAGAACGTGCAGTGGTAATTAAAGACGTGAAGGCACAAAGCATATCATTACTGTAAAGAACTAGATGTACTTTTATTTCTACTAAAATTATCGATTTTTTTTAAAAAACTAAGAATTACTAGTAAACATAGAGGGTTTTTGCACTGTACAATTGGTCACAAAATGAATTTCAATATCTAGAACTCATTAATGATGGCCTTAGAGTGGAATAAATGTCTTAGCTACAGTAAGTTTTTAAAATTATGAAGTATAAACAAGATTACAAAAAAAGAATTACCATATTACCACAGGTGAAAAAAAAGAATAACCCAACAGGGCATTGGTGGCTCACACCTTTAATCCCAGCACTCAGGAGGTAGGAAGATCACATGAGTTTAAGGCCAGAATGAGACTACCTCTCACTCAGTCAGGGCTAGAATGAGTCCCTACCTCAAAAAAAAAAAAAACAGTAACTCAGAAAGCTAAGGGAGCATAAAAGATGATTTTATGAACACCTGCCATACTCTAAACTAAAACTTTCACCTTTATGGAAATGTAAGAACGAACTCTCAGGTCAACAGGAATAGGAATCAAAAAGCCTTATTTTCCACACAACAGAAGTTCAACTGGAGTCCTTCCTTACAAAAGCACTTGAACTCCCAAGGGATTACACAGTCAGATGGGAGACTGACACTCAAACCAGCTCTCACAAAACCTGGTCAGGTTTGTATCAGCTGCATAGTCCAGGAAAACTGGAGCCTTCTTCCCAAACTTCCTGAGATTTCAGCTAACTGGCTTGACCCAAATCTCAAGAGGAAGTTAGCCTCATCCTCAGCCTAAAAATACTCCTTCAAATAATTAGTCATGAATAGTTAATAAGACACATGCACACTCCCAAACACACAAAGACCATTTAGGAATGAATTAATGGAAAACACACACACACACAACTAGATCCACTAAGGCTTCAGATATTAAAAAAATATTAGATTCATAATATGGTAGAATAACCTTACAAATTCCATGGAAAGTGTCGGCATGAAAAAGGGAAAATGAAGGCCAATAATATTCATGGACATATAGACAAAAGCCTTAAAATATAGGGTCTTGTGTAATAGAAAATGCGTACCACAATAAAACCAAATTTGGCTGATCAAGGAATTAGATTTGGTTCAACACTGGAATTATCTAAGTGATGCAATCAGCAATACCTATGTGAATAATTCATAAAGGATAAGACTCTTCCCGTAGATATGATGACTCTATTACAGCTGCACTTCTATAGCTGGTGAAGATATGTCTATGAGGTATTAGCATATTTGATTATGTTATGGCAGAGGCCACTCAGTGGAAACTTTGGTTCAAACTCAACTCACAGATGCTTTCATTTGGACTCTGATTTTTTTTAAATACCAACATTTACAAATTGGAAAACTTGAAAAGATTTAAATGCTTGGTTTCTGACAATACTGGGCTTAATTTTCAGCTGCAACTGAGGAATGGCTGCCTTCTTCAAACGGGTACCTACATTCCTACTTGCCATCTCTGCCATTCTAGTCAAGGGTCCCTGGCCATAAACTTGTGTGTTTTTGTTTCTAGTAGTAAACTTGAGAAAAAAATTCATTGTTCTCTCAGAAAAGGTAAAATCAGAAAATTAGACAAAGAGATGCACAACTGTCGAGAAAAATGGGAGAAAATACACATATTTGTAGAAGAGAGGAATCCACTTTTTTCCATCTGACACTGCACCATCAGCTGCAAAACTTTCTGTCACCTGGCTGACTCTGGGATTAAGTGTGTGACCACGGGGTTCTAGTCATGTCCCAATTACTTGGAAGCCACCTGTTTCTCTATAATGACTCTCTATATTTATCCTCTATGTGTTGAATGTAGTCTTGTTTCCTTGACTGCCAAGTTCCTTGGAAGTCCACAAGCCCCAAATGCTATAAAACTTAAAAGTTGCAATTGCTACTTAAAATCTACCTTGAACCTAAACCTGAACTTCAGCTAATGTCCCTGTTCTCCTTTCTCCCTTGGTCTCTTCTGTCAGAAAAGTGGTTAATGAACCTGAATAAAAGCTGGTAGTAATATGTCAACTGTGACCACAAATATAGTTGTGAGTTAGTACTTCAAGTGGAAGTTGAATCTCATATGCATTTGTTCACACTATAGGTACATTAATTTATCATGTGAAACAAGCCATTCTCTTTACACTGCTTTGTCTAATGAATGGTTCGTTTAAGCAATTTATCACAAGGTTGTCCCTGCTGTTTGCAGAAGTCAACCACCTTCAGAATGTTTAAGGAAATGTGACCTTGAGTTAGAATGGATAATAAATGTCTTCTGCTTGAATGAATTAACTAAGAAGTATATTTTCATCTTACCTATTCTAGTATAATAGAGCAATTCATGTGATGTCTATAATAAGATTTCCATGCTGATATCTATGTGCTAAAATATGTTGGCTCCAGAATTGTTTCCATTTATGTAAAGACGAATCAAGAAATGAGTTGATTTCCCTTTGTGTGAATAAAAAGAAGTTACCAAGATTGCAAGTAGAAGCTTGGTGTAATGGCTTACGTTTGTAATTCCAGCAGTTGAGAGGCTGAGATGGGAAGACAGCTGTGAATTCAAAGCCAACATGGGCTCGATCATGAGTTCCTGGGTAGTTGAGCTACAAAGGGAGACCCTGTCTCAAAAGCCAAGAAAGAGAGAGAGAGAGAGAAAGAGAGAGAGAGAGAGAGAGAGAGCAAGAGAGAATGAGAAAGAGGAAGTTGTGTATAGAAATGTCTAGATACCAACTGGACATGTTCTATACTATCTTGTTGACACCAACTATGCTTTTGTGTGTGTGGTGCCAAGAATCAAACCCAGGACCACATGCATGCCAGGATAGCATTCTGCCTCTAAGCTACATTCTCACCCCTCTTTATACCAATGTGTAAGTTAAACTTAGAAAACAAGTACTTTTCCATGACAATAATTATAAGTTTATAGAGCTGATGATAGAGAGAAAATAGATTTTCAATGCATACGGATAATTACTTTAAAAATTTGACCAATGTTTTCTGAATTTCTAATGCTTTTCAAGTTATATGAGCCTAGTTTCTTACTATTTAGCCCCAGCAATTACAGAACAAGGCCCCAAAAGCATGTGTGTGTTTGTAGTCCAATGAAGATTAACCAAACATTTGTTTAAACATTCAGTTGTATAAACATATGAAAGCCACCTGGTTGTTATCCAGGTGCTATCTGAAATTTATGACTAAGGATAAAGTGCACAAAACAGCAAGACACATCCTACAACATACGGAAATATGTTTGTTACAATTTGAAATTAAAATAGCAAGCTCAAATTTCAGTGTTTTCTGAAGGTAAGCTGCCTGCAAGTTGTTCAGAGATCTTTAGGGATATAGCTTTCACCCAGGCTGCTTTTTCAAAACACTATGACCTTTTAAACAACGCTTTCTTTTTTTCTTTTGATTTTTCGAGGTAGGGTCTTACTCTACTCACTCACTCCAGGCTGACCTGGAACTCGCTGTCATCTTAGGGTGGCCTGGAACTCATGGTGATGCTCCTAACTCTGCCTTTGCTTCTGTGAGTAACCATGCCCCTAAGCTCCCATAAGTAACCCAATAAACTCACTGGTTTATTAAGCTAGACTTGAGTGGGATCATTAATTTGGTCTGTCATCACTGCCCTATCTGTATTAAATTGATGTTGGTTCACATGTTCCTGAAAAATGTCACGCAACACAATGGGCACCTGATGAGGGACAGGCAGAACTCAGGGTGAGTTGGGGAGGAGTGGTTGTATGTCCTGAGCAATGGGTGATGAGATATACAATGGAGGCTGATCTGTCTGCTGACATAGTTTCCACATGGACAATCCCAACATGGCTGCCTTTCCCTGTAGAGGATCGAATGGTGTGCCTTTTTGCTGTAGCAGTTGTATTCTCCCTGTGATGCACGATGAGATGCATGAAAGGCTGAGACACCTGATGGTAGCGGTCCTTGGTAGGAATCTCATGGTGGCTGTCTTCTTCTATGTAGTATGGAATCACATGGACACACCACATATGAAAATAGCACAGCAGTGAGCTAATATGCATGCTCTGGTTCTGTGGTGGCTGTTGCATGGACTTTCTGGACTTTTCTATGGCCAATGAGACATGTAACTGATGCTGACCTGTCTACCCACAAAGTAGTTGCCAGTGAAGGGTGGAATTACAGTGGGAAAATGACATGAAGATGTTCTTCTCCATATTAGCTTCTGATCTGGCAAGGAAAGTGGAGAAAGGGCAAGATGAGATAGAGGTATTGACTTTGCCACTTCTTACAGCTGGCAGGATGCAAGAGACAGGGAGTATAACTTAGATCTGTGCTAAAGAGCCCCTTCCTGGGGCCCCAAAACTTAGGAGCAGTGGGGAGAAATGGACAGTGAAGAGGAAGCAAGTGAGGTCGAAATGACAGAAGTCGGGTCTGCCTTTTAACACAGAGAAAGGGAAGACCCATGATCCACTCTGCAGATTGGGGCCCTAACAATGGTCCCATATAGGAAACTATAATAAAGAGAGAATCTTTTAAATAATGAATTAATGCACCTCTAAAGCCTGCTCATGAGGTTGTGAGACATGAGGCAGATGGGATCAGTCTGAGTGCCAAGGAAGCAGAAACACTCAATAGTGTAACTACTACAATAGAAGGGAAGTCAATCCCTGAAGGGAGCTCCATTAGGGGAGCTTGGCTATCACTGGCTGAGACCCCATGACTATCAGGAACTGTAAGACAAACAGGCTCTGTCAGATTTGAATGATTTGAACCAGCATATAAATCATGTACATAAGGTACTAAAGTGCTCAGGAAGAGACTTTTTTTAAGAAAGGATACCAGACATAGGGTTGTATTTGGGCCACTTGGAAGCAAATGTGGCAAGATTTGGGCTAAGTCAGAGTTCCTGAGGGGGTGGGGGAAGAGGGTAACATTAACAGAAAGCTAAACGCTATGCTAAGGAGCTTCTGAAAGATGTTAGAGCCTGAGCAATAACTCACACAAAAACAGTACAGGTTAAAAAAAAATTGACCTTTCCTGGCCACTGCTGCTTCAGTGGCTTTATAGCCTATAGCATAGGGGGAATAAGCAGTTATTCCCTAGAGCATGTGGTGTATATTGTCCTTGCAGGAAAGTAGACTGTGAATGGAGATTGTGCTCCCAGCCTAAGGCCCTCTCAGCAGCCAAGTGTGCCAATGGAAAGGCAAGGGCCATGGCCTTGGCCGGTCAGAAGGATATGGCTCCAGTGGCAGGCAGGTGAGGCTAGAGCCGGACCTGCTCTCCCTTGGGTCTGACTCAGGCCCCAATGAAAGGACCGGGTTAGCAGAGATACACACTGGCACAGAGGGAGATTGAGTTGGGGGGGCTAGGATGCCACCTAACTGTCTAGGGGTTTCAAGTTCAAAGCCCAGAACAGACAGAAGTTCTGAGACAGAAAAAATAAAGGTAATGGGTTTAATATAAATAAGAACTCCCTTTGGGAAGAGAGAGGGTCCAGGGCTGGGAATCCATCCAAGCAGGCTCAGGAGTAGGATTTTATGGGGTCTTCCACTTACCTCTTCCCTCCCCTTATACTAATGATGGATCACATTCCTCATCTTTTTTTAAATTTAATTTTATTTATTATTTATTTATTTTAGATAGAGAGAGAGGGAGAGAGAGAGGGAGGGAGGGAGAGAGAGAGAGAGAGAGAGAGAGA
>PVHP010013084.1:9858-41743 GCA_004024765.1 Zapus hudsonius | reverse complement strand
TATATATATAATTTATTTGAGAGAAACAGAGAGACAATGAAATAGACAGAGACAGTATGGGGATGCCAGGGCCTCCTGCCTCTGCAAATGAACTCTAGGTGCATATGCCACTTTGTGCATCTGGCTTTACGTGGATACTGGGGAATCAAACCCTGGCCTTCAGGCTTTACAAGCAAGCACCTTTAACTGCTGAGCCATCTCCAGATCCTGTTTCTTTTTGTTGTTGTTTGTTTGTTTTTGGTTTTGTTTTTTGAGGTAGGGTCTTGATCTAGCCCTGCTGACCAGGCTGACCTGGAATTCACTATGTAGTCTCAGATATTTATATTTCTTTTCTTTTCTTTTCTTTTCTTTTTTTTTTTTTGGTTTTTTGAGGTAGGGTCTTGCTCTAGTCCAGGCTGACCTGGAATTCACTATGCAGTCTCAGGGTGGCCTTGAACTCAAGGCAATC
The DNA here is from genome assembly GCA_004024765.1 of Zapus hudsonius. Taxonomy (NCBI): domain Eukaryota; kingdom Metazoa; phylum Chordata; class Mammalia; order Rodentia; family Dipodidae; genus Zapus; species Zapus hudsonius. The sequence continues at coordinate 41,295 of PVHP010013084.1, read as the reverse complement.
CTCCTACCTCTGCCTCCAGAGTGCTGGGATTAAAGGCATGCGCCACCACGCCCGATTCTTTTTTTCAATTTTTTTTAGATACTTATATTTCTTTATCTCAATTTATGTGCATTCATCTATGTCTCCTATCTCTGTCCCTTCATGCCTTGTCATCTTATGTGTGTGCATTTCCTAATTGTAGAACATCTATGTTCTATGGCTCCCTTACTGCCTTCCTCCAGACTGTATAGGAACTTCTGCAGCCCAGGCTGGGGTTTTGACTCCTTCCCAGTGATCCTATGTCCACAGGTGAACTTGACATCCTGTGGGGATGCATTGGACACTTGAGGTACACATCCTGGACCTTCCATCCTGGCCACCAAGGGCAGCCCTCCTCCAGCCCCCTGTCTTGCCCTGCCCCCCCCCACAGATGTAAAAACTCTTGCCCCAGGACTCTTGAGTGCTATGGACATACCTGGCGTCCAGCTTCATTGTTGTGGCGGTTCATGGCAGAGCGGGCATCTGGCCTGTTCTCCCGGGCATCTGCGAACTCCCGAGACACCATTCCACCAAATTCAATGTCCTCACTGCAGCCACCCCACTTCCAGCCTTCTCCAGGGGAGCCTTGGAGGCGATTGCTACAGCCACAGAAGATTGACGAGCCCTCTGCACATGAGCGTGTGACCGCAAAGGCCACTCCAGCTGAGGCAATGGCATGGACGAAAGCTGACTCTCGAGTAGCTGCAGAGGAAAGAGGCAGGGGGTTAGTGGGGGCAGGGAGGAGGGCTTCAGTCAAAAAGATGGACATTCAAAAACCAGGGCAGGAGAAAGAACAGTGGTTCTCATTCTTATGCTTCTAGGGTCTTGTCTGAAGACTCCTGACCCTGACTAATGTCTTCAAGTGTTTCTCTAAATTTTCATGTATAGTTTCACAGCTCCAACTTGTACATTGAAGTCAGCTAGTTTGCCTTCTATATGTGGCAGGTAAGGATTTTGCTTCATTCTCCTGCATGTAGACATCAGCATCTAGGTTCCCAGTATTGTTTATCAAAGACACCATTTTCCTAGTGCGAGTTCTTGGCACCATTTGTTCTAAATCATTTGGGTATAAATGTGTGAGCTTATTTTTGGAATTGCTGTTCTGTTCCTCTGGTCCACATGTCTGTTTTTATGCCAGCATTGTCCTTTTTTATTATGATAGCTCTGGAATATGCACATGGAATATGATTTATTCATAAACAAGAATGAAATCCTGTCATTTACAGCAAGATAGATGAACCCAGAAGACAATAAGTGAATAGGCCAGGCACAGAAAGACAGTATTTCATAGCAATGTGGAGTCTAAAAATGATCTCATAGAAGTAAGGAGTAGAATGGCAGTGACCAGAGCCTGGGGAGGGGAAGGAGGGAGGTGGCAAGATGTTGGTCAGTGGGTTCAAAGTTGAACTTAGAGTTGAGGAATGAATTCTGGCTTGATATTGAACAGTAGTGACTACAGTGAATAGTTATTTATTGTATATATATACAATATACAATATACCACTCCTGGTGACCCCAGGAGTGGTATAGGAGCTGCCTGCATACTGTTTCCATTTAAATGGGTAAACAGTGAGTGTAATGGGTAAATGGTGTTGTTTTTGCAGGAAGCCAACTGGGAAAGGGCTGTTGTGAGTTCAGGGGGCTCAGAACCAAGGGAGGCATAGGGAAGGTAGTGACCTGCAGAAGGTAGAACTGACTGGAGCCAGGCTTCCCCAGACAGGAGGAATGAAAGCATCATTCCTCTCGAGCGTGCCCACACTCTTCTGCAGAGCAGGGAGCAACATCTGCCATGGGTGAAAGGATGTGAGGACCCAGCCACACCAGTCTTGCTGTTACAGATAGAAGGCATTCCCTCTTGCACTAGCTACCAGCTATAGGAAGACTGTGGCCCCTTAACCCCACCTGGACACCAGTCAAATCTGGGAAATTGGCCTCTGGGTCTCTATGTGCCCTAAAGCTCAAGCAGGTAGGAGTAGAGGGACTATGATCAAGTATCCTCCCACCCATGAAGCTCAGCGCCACACAAAGCTATTACCAAAGAGCTCACTTTGACTTCCTGCCCTGACCAAGAATATGGGCCATGGCTTCCCTCTGACTGGCTGAACCATGGGCTGTTTTGGTGACTCTGTAGACTTGCACCACTCCCTGATGTCCCTCTGCAGACTCCACCTGCCCTGTTCCTTCCCTAGGGTTCTGCCAGAACCTGGACACCCCACTGCAGCCAACCAGGAACCCAGAAAGGAACACTCCTGCTTCCATCTCCCACAAGGGGTCTGGGGAAGGGCTCTCTACTCGCCAGTCAAAGACTGCCCATATTGAACAATTGTCCTAAGCCCTCTGCTTCTGGCCTTTACAGGGGGCTTCCGGGCCTCCAGGTCCTTCTCCCACATGGACCCCAGAGCTGCTTCTAATTGTACTACTGCAGCCTCCAACTGTCTCCTCTAGCAGAAGTGTGCACAGCTACCCACTGCAGGCTGAGCTCTGAGCTCAAAGTCAGCGTGGCATGCAGATCCATTCTTCAGTTCTCAAAGACTTTCTCCATGCTTGCCTTCTCATTAGCACCTTGTCCGCTGCAGGTGAAACTCAGGTCCCCTGCACTGTACATGTCTTTGAATGGACCCAGGACGTGTCCCTCCCCAGCAGCCACTACCTCCATCCCTTCCCAACATATCTAACTGGTCCCTACCCTGTTTTCCTTTTCTAATATAAAAGTTCAGCTCATCAATGGTCTGAATGAATACATACCAGCGATAGCCAAACACAGCTTCTTTTTCCTCCTGTTCTTCCACTGAACAGAGCCCCAGTCCTAATTCTATCTTTGCAGTACCAAAGCTCCTTCCCTGTGCTTCCAGTGCCCCAGCTTCCCTGCCTTCCGGCCCTGAGCCTGGGCCAGACATTGTAAGCATGAGCTGCCTCCTGGGCACAGTCTATCTCTCAGCTGTACTCTTTCATTCTCAGCCTCATGTGGGCATGCCTAGCCCATAACACCCTGCTCAGCCAAAGGAATCTGCCATCCCATCCAGGGAGGGTGGAGCTAATAGGAGCCACCTAGCCTAACCAGCCCTTCCTTTGCCCTTCTCTCTTCTGAGATAAGGGACCAGCTGGGGCCTCGCCCCTGCCCAGCCCAGAACAAGAGCTTGCTGCTTATCAGGACCCAAGCAAATAACCCCGGGCTGGCAGACGCACTTGAGGGAAAAGGTGTGTAGGGAGGGAGGGGGCAGTTCACAGACAAGAGGTCATTCTTACTCAGCTCTGTCACCAGCTGGCTGGGAGGTCATCCCTTCCTTCACATTGAGCCTCAATTTCCCCTTATGTCAAATAAGGAAGAGAGGCTCCTTCTAGACAAGTCAGGGTGGGGACAGGCTGTGGACACCCTGTAGCTTGCCTCCAACTGGTTAGTGAAGAAATGAAGACCAGAATCCTCTTTGCAAACAAATTTAAAATGGACCCTTACTCTGCTACCCCCACTCCCCACCTCAGGCCAGGAAAGAAACTTCTGGCCAAGAGATTATGAATTAAAGGTGAAAGCACAGGTTTCTAAGCTCTCTAAGGCATTGGTCAATTAATTACAAGGGGAAACATTTAATTCTGTTCTGGAGAAATCTGGATATACCATCATTTATACATTTTTGCTAGTAGTATCTTCTTTTTTTAAAAAAATATTTTATTTATTCATTTTCAAGCAGAGAGAGAGAGAGAGAGAGAGAGAGAGAGAGAGAGAGAGAGAGAGAGAGAGAAAGAACATCAGGGTCACCACCTTGTGGGTCTGGCTTATGTGGGTCCTGGGGAATTGAACCCAGGGCCTTAGGCACTAGAGGCAAGTGCCTTAACTGCTGAGCCATCTCTCCAGCCCTGCTAGTAGTATCTTCTTAATTGTTGAATTATTTCTTTACATTTTCATACATGTATTTGTATAAATGCTTTTTAAAAATTATTTATTTGTTAGAGAGAGAGGGAGAGAGAGAGAGAGAATATGTGTAGGGGAACATCAGAACCTCTTGCTGTTGCAAACAAACTCCAGATGCATGTGCCACACTTTGCATGGGCACTGGGGCATCAAACCCAGGCCAATAGGCATTGCAAGCAAGTGCCTTCAGCTTCTGAACAATCTCCCCAGCCCTACAATGCTTCTTGATCCTACTCACTCCAATTACCCCTTTTCCCCCTCTTCCCCTCCCACTAAAGCTCTCTTCTTCCTTGTGGGTCCCCATCCTGCTGTTATGTACTATTTATTTACCCATTGATAATCATGATGGGAGGTTATTTATTGGAGAATGGGCAGCCTGCCAGTAGCTACATCACTAAAGGACATGACTATCTTCCTTCTCTCAGAAACTACATATACATACACACATAGATAGATAGATAGATAGATAGATAGATATAGATATAGATATAGATATAGATATAGATATAGATATAGATATAGATATAGATATAGATATAGATATAGATATAGATATAGATATAGATATAGATATAGATATAGATATAGATATAGATATAGATATAGATATATATCAAGTTTTCATAGCCCAAGCTGGCCTGGCACTTGTCATTTTCCTCTGTATGTCTCCCAAACACTGGGATCACAGATGTGTGAGTTACCACACCTACCTGCCAGACACTACCTTAAAGAAAGGAATCCAGTTCACATCCCCAGCAATGGACTAATACCATGTACCTCCTGAGAAGGACTGAATGGTCCTCAAGGTATTCTTACCCAAGTTGTGCAGTCTACAACTAACAACCAGAAGTGATCTGCCAAGCCCAAATTGAGGTGCTTCCTACAAAATGGAGGTCTGAGTAGTGAGGGAGGGAAGGCTAGAGAAACTTGAGAGATGCGATGCCACAAAGATCTGTGCCATCTGAGTCAGGTCTGGACTTTGGTGATGCATTGGAATCATAGGGTCCTCCCACCTGGGTGCTGGGAGTTGAACCTATGGCCTCACTCATGCTACTGAGTCATTTTGACGGATGAAGCACATTTATATATAATGTCAGCAGTATGGAAGGCTGAGTGAGAGGATCCAAGACTTTCCATACCATTCCTGCAATGTTTCTATCCATCTAAAATAATTTAAAATTAAAAAAAATAAGAAAACATGTAGAGGTTGCCCAAAGAAAGGTCCTAGAATGTCCAGGTGATGTTTCATAGAGGTAGGGACTTTAATCCCAGTGGAATTGATTCATGACCTTCAGAGATCCTGGGAACACACATGTTTTCCCAGAGAGGGAGCCTTGCTTTTTAGCCAATTCCCATAGGGTTTAAAAAAAAACACATTGTGAATGAATCCCTGCTCCTCCCTTTGCAGGGAGCCAAGATGGAGCTTCTCTGACACCCCTGTGGTAGGCCACAGCAGCTGCCTTCAGCATAGCCAAGTTCTTTGCCACAAACAGCACATTTTATGTGTGTGTGGGGGGGGGTTGTTTGTTTCTTTGAAGCAGGTCTCGTTTTTCCCCAGGCTGACCTAGAACTCACTCTGTAGTCCAGATTGGCCTCAAACTCATAGTGATCTTCCTACCTTAATTTCTTGAGTTTTGGGATTAAAGGTGTGCACTACCACAACCAGCTCCACAAAACTTTGTCAGAGATTTCTGCTATGGGAAGTACTCATGACTCCAGAAAACAAAGGAATCAGCTCAATTAGCAGGAAGATGCCATACCTCAATGGCTGTTGGAGAACAGAGAAGGTCCAAGCTGCCTGCAAGCTACTGAGCCCAAGGTGCAGGCTACTGAGCCTAAGGTGCTAGAGACAAATGCTATCAATTTGAGGGGGTCTTCTGGGATGGAGTTGAGATAAGCTTTTTGTCCTGGGGAAAGCCTGCTCTGTTCAGACCTGACTACACACACTGCCATCAGGTATAGGGTAAGAAGAAGAAAATAATTGTTAAAGAATTGTTTTATAAGAGAAGCAAATTCTGGGGTTGGGTCAGTGGCTCAGTGAGTAAGAGCACTTGCAGTGCAAACACAGTTTGAGAAAGCCTGAGACCTTCTGTGTTCGATCCCCTGCACTCATGTCAAAACCTAGGTGTGGATGTGCATGTAGCCCTAATCTTGCAGGGAGCAGAGACAGGAGAATTACTAGGGCTTGCTGGCCACCAGTCAGACTGACAACAGCAGCTCTGGGTTTAATGAGAAACTCCAAGTCAAGGAAATAAAGCAGAAGAGCGACAGAGGAGGACACCTGACATTCTTTGGCCTCTGCAAGTGTGCACACGGGATCACACATCTGCACCCATGTGCAAATGCCACACACCACAAATATTACACACACAAATATGGAGAGAAAGAAGCAAACTATAAGACAGGTACATGCCTTAATCCCAGAGAGGCGAAGGCAAGAGGACTGTGAATTGATGCTGTCTTCTTGGATGAGAGAGAGATAGAGAGTGAGATATCTATAGATATTGATTGATTCTCCTTGGAGAAACTATGAAGCTCAGAAGTAGGAATATGAGATGAATAATAATAAGGTGACTTCTCTTAAGAACCAGGAGTATGACCTGAGCATGGTGGTACACACCTGTAATCCCAGCTCTTGGGAGGTGCACGCAGGATAATCAGGAGTTCAAGGTCATCCTTGACTACATAGTGAGTTCTTGGCAGGCCTGAGTTACATGAGATCTCACCTCAAAACTTTCTTTGATAAAGTAGATTGCTGCTCACAATGAAGAAATTTTTACCAAGCTATGCTTCTGAAAGTTGAAGGAGCCATGGTTCTGGATGTCTCACTAGCAGGTGGAGGGAATGCCTGCCCTGAGAAAGAGGATGAAACAAGGGAAGCCTTCCCTACCCTTAGTGGGAGTCTGCTGATTTAAGTCAGATCCTTTACTCTGGGGGTCTCCTGAGTCACCTGAGACTTATGGTTGACAAGTGAGATTATAAAGTGGATGAGGAAACATGAATTCTAGGGCAGGCATGGAGAGTGAGTGGGTGGACAGGTGGATAGTGGATGCATGGATGATACATGGATCAAAGAATAGAAGATGGATGGATGTATTGGTGGATAGATGGTTGATGAATGGATGGATATGAGTGGATAGTGGATGGATGGGGGCTGGAGAGATGGCTCAGCAGTTAAGGCACTGCCTGACAAGTCAAACAACCTGGGTTGGATTCCTCAGTGCCCATATAAGCCAGATGCACAGGGTGGCACATGCATCTGGAGTTTGTTTGCAGTGGCTAGAGGCCCTGTTGCACCCATTTTTTTCTCTCTCTGCTTGCAAATAAATAAAAATATTTTAAAAATGGATGGATGGAAGGAACATGGACTGAATGGATGGATGGTATGTGGATGGGTGAGTGGCTGACTCGATGGATGAGTGGACTGATGGATGGGTAGGTGGGTGGGTGACAGCTGTGTGGATGGTACATGGATGGCTGGCTGGATGGAGATGATGTATTGATGGATGTGTAGTTGGATGGGTGGTAGATAAGGATGAAATCTGGATGTTAGGGAGGGATAGAAAGAGTCATTCCATGTGGCTCTATCACAGCTGAGGGCAACAATCTTCAGATGCCAGGAACCACAGGATGAGCTCCAGCAGTGTGTGATCTTACCTCCTGGATCTCTGGACTTTCTTTATTTCTTCCTTTCTCTCTTTTTCTTTTCTTTTCGTATTTTTTTTTTGGGACAGGGTCTCACTATGTAGCATAGGCTGGCCAGGAACTCATGAACCTCCTGCCTTAGCCTCCCAAGTGCTGGGTTGACAGGTGCATGCCACTATGCCTGGCTGAGTCTCAGGGCTTTTGATTTATAGGCATCTCAACCAATCCCCTGTTTCTAGATTTAGATTTTGTGGGCTTGTCAAGTACCAGAGATCATTTTAGGAATGAAAATGGTCTGCCAAATATCTGCATTTTGTTGAAAGAGGCTAAAGCCTATTTAAAAAGAAAATTATCATATTTTCAGTGAAGGATTTCTGAACACCAAAAGGAAAGATTTATTTTCACACTCCTATCTATTGAACAACCATAACACAGATCATTTCAAGGTCCCTGTCTTTCTCGTTTTACCCTGATACTGATTAGTTTGCCAATTTTACTGAGCTTTGGCTGTGGTCCAAGGGGACAAGAAAGTCCTAGTGTCTGTCCCTGTAGAGCTGCCTTTCTATGGAAAGGTCACCAAGGAGGCCATTTCAGCCAGGACCCAAGGTGTGTTCAGAAGGTGGGCAGTGTGGAGAGAGCTCAGAAGAGAGGATATCCTGCCCCAGGGATAGAAGTCCAAATAAGTGCTTTTGGGGGGGGGCTGGCCTAAAACTTACTATGTTGCTAAGCATGGCCTTGAACTCCTGATCATCCTGCCTCTACCTCCCGAGTGTTGGGAAAACAGGTGTGAGTCACCATGTGCAGGTCAGATGAGAGAACTTTCCCAGACAAAAAGAAAGCTCAAAGCAGGTCAGCTATGGGTTCTAGGTTGAGATCCCAAAAGAGATTTCTGTACCCTCCAGTACAGGGATTCAGAGCTCCACCAGGAGTTCCCTTGTCCACAGCCTCAAGGAGGCAAGAAGCTCACCTACACAGCTCAACCCCATACCCCATAGCCAAGGAAAATACACACTTATTCTCCATTAGGACAGGAAGGCTGAGAGGGCTGATGCTGGATGAGAGGAGAGTAGGTTCCTGGGACATGCCTGTTGGTCCGTGGTGGACTTCTGAGTAGCTTTCTGAGGGAGGTGGTTGATCAGATGTGCCCACAAGACAATGAAATGAAGCCTTAGGAGGCAGAATGTTCTGGCCTATGGTGGGGGTGGGGGGCATGGGAGCTGCCCAGTCCGGTCCTGGTGGGTGTGTGCCTCACTAAAAGGCTACCTGAGACTGGGGTTCAACTGTTCTGAGAGGAGAGTGAGGTCTTACTCAGGCTGAGACCCTAAGGCTCAGAGTGGAGCCTGTCCTAATCCCCCTCCTCTGGTTGGTGACCAGAGGATGAAGACAATTGGGCCATAAGGGCTTGACTAGCCTCTGAACAGGACCAGAACCCTGCCAGGAAAGGTCATCCATAGAGGCCATGTCTGATGTGCTTACCTTCACAGCAGGGGATAGTGGGAGACACAGTGGGGCCTGATGTGGTCAATGGATCCGTTGGGGGCCAGTGGATCTCTCTCTGGCTGGTCTTTACCTGAAGGTGAGTTCCTTAGTGATGGGCTTTGGGACTTAGGGCCTGGCTGCAGTCAGCCAGGGAAGGGCCAAGGCTCAGTCCCAGTAGTGAAGTGTGGATTTGCCCCATAAGCCTTATTCTGGAGGGCTGACCTCCTTCCCCAAAGATTGCAGGATATTTCTGGGTAACAGCCTTGTGAGCCTCCCTAGCCCCTGCAGGGTTGTGACTGCCCTACAGCCCCTGGAGTCCCAAGCTTTCCTCTCTTGTGGAGCAGTGTGGACTGTCCAGGCTGGACACGCTCAGCTCTGCAGGGGCTCAAGGATCAGTGATGTCTGGGGACAGAGACATGGTTATTGCTGGGTGGTCTTGCTACCCAGTGGGGAAGTTCTGAACCCATCTGGGAACAATGAATAGTATAGTCTTTCTAAGCACAACCACTGGCAGCATCTTTTCTCAGCTACTCAGGTGAGCCTCCACATAAGCTTGCACAGAGGGACCCCTCTGAGTCCTTCCTACCCAAGATGCTCTCTGTGTGTGGGGGGGTATGCAATGCAAGCATGTGTGTGTGTTTCTCTATCACTTAACCACCTCATGTATTAGTCTCTATCACCTTCCACCTTATTTTTTTTTACTTGCAGAGAGAGAGAGAGAGAGAAAGACAGAGACAGAGAGAATATGAGAACAAACTCCATATGCACCACTTTATGCATCTGGCTTTACATGGGTACTGGGGAATTGAAACTGGGTCTGCAGGCTTTGCAAGTAAGCACCTTTAACTGCTGAGCCATCTCCCCAGCCCCTTCACCTTATTTTTTGAGACCGGGTCTGTAATTGTCCCAGGAGCTCACCCATCAGCTAGACAAGCTAACCAGCAAGCGCTGTGCTGGGAATTCTCTTGTATCTACCTCCCTGGTACTGAGCTTACTGGAGCAGGCCACCACACCCAGCCTTTTTTGTTTGTTTGTTTTGAGGTAGGGTCTCACTCTAGCCCAGGATGACCTGGCCCTCACTCTACTCCCAGGATGACCTCGAACTCACATCGATTCTCCTATCTCTGCTTCCCTAGTGCTTTTTTTTTTTTTTGCGTGGGTGCTTGGGATTTGAACTCAGGCCCTCATGTTTGCACTGCAACACTTTACCCACTGAGCCATCTGCACAGTCCCCTAAAATCCTGGGAACAAGAGCAGCATTTCCTCTTGAAGCAGACAGAAAGGGTCACAGACAACACTGCAGTCACCACACATTCCACCATCCTTACCCTTCAGGCAGCCTGTCCCTGACTATGTCAGGCACCTCCTTCCTGGGGGTGTCTGCCCCTCAATCTCCAAGCTTGGGAACCTCAGGCGGAGGGTGGAAGAAGATTCTGCCTCAGAGCCCACCCAGGCCAAGGTGGCATGGTCAGCACTGCTCAGACTGGCAGGGACCTGACGGCCACCATGGGCCTAACTTGGTTGCTTCAACCTGCGGGCACCTGGAAACTCCATCCTTCCCATTCCCATCCAGAACATTCAGTGGGTGGGCATCTCTCTCCCCTTCCACTACTCCCCGCATAGGGGACTGCGGAGCTCCAGCCCTTGTTGGTGACTTAAGGCCAGGCCCCGCCCCGGCGCCTCCCCTGTGCGGCTGCCCACCATCCCTCTTTCCCCAGGCCCCTCTCCAGGCCTCGAGGAGCCGGGCGGCCCGGAGGGGGTGTCGCGGTGGCATTTGGTAATCACACGGCGGTACAAAAGGCTCCGGAGCCACCTGAGAGCGGAATGCGCCCCGCGCCCCTCCGTGGCCGCGGCCCCTGACACCGCCCGGGCCCGCGCGGCCAGGCGCCTAGCTGACCCGCTGGGGCTGATGAATCCGGCTTTGTGCGCCACTGTCACGCCGCGTTAGGCCCACAATGGCCAGCGATATTTTATATGAATTTCCCCCTGGCCGGTGATTAGGCGATCGCCGGCCAGTCATAGCAACCTGGAAGTATGCGCTGCCCGCCGCGCCGTCGGGCGCGAGGGGAAATCCTTATTCATACGCTTTAATTCAACACCCCGAAGGGCGTGTGAATCGCCAACAGCATTTTCACTTTTCCCTTGTGCTTAATCTTGTCGTCGTCGCGAGGACATTGTGCTCCGAGCCTGGCACAGTGGGGTGTCGGCCAGGGTCCCCCCTCCCACTGCGGAGAGTTAATGATATACTGGAGAGGCCCCTGGAACCAGGGGCGCCCCCCCACCCCCAACGCATCGCGAACGGCAACACTTTCGGATGGGGGGTCAGGGGTCGCAACCTGGATTTGGGGACGCTGCTTCCCCTAAAAAGCTACCCTTTCTGTCCCTCCAGAGCCCTAGGCTCCGAGCGGTTGGCCCCACCCGTGTTGGCCCCTCCATAGATCGAGCACACACAGAGAGGTGGAGGACCACCCCCTGAGGGGCTAAGGCTGGGGCCGGGCATCAGAAAGGGGCTTTGCTGGGGAGGGAAGGAGGCTGGGCTGGCCCTCCCTGCTCAACTTGAGCAAGGAGTAAGTTTCTAAAAGACTAGGAAGTTTGTCCCTGAATTGACCAAGCAAGGGCAGGTGACTAGGCACTTAGAATATACTGACATTCTGATGCCTATAATAAGTCCCCACTTCTGTGAAGTTGTTGTGACTGGAGAGGGCTTCGCGACCCACCAGAAGTCTGACCACTCTGCTTTGAGTATGGCTGGCCTGAAGCTGTATGTACAGTAGGAGGTAGGGCAGATGCTCAGGCTGTTCAGGTCAGAGAGATCCTAAGTGGAGATCCTAAGGTGAATGAGGGCTGCCTCTGGAGGCAGAGAACCCTGAGGGGTACAAAGAGGCAAGCCTGCCAGGAGCTCGGCAGATCCCTCTGGGCCCCTTCTGCATATGGGAGTCACTTGGGCCCTGGAGCCTTGGTTCTGAGGGCTCTGGGGCTCATATTGGGTGCAGATTGAGCCCCCAGTTCCCAGGGCTCTGTGGGCTCTCTTTTGTTCCTTATGTCTCTGTAATGCTTATCTAAGGTGCAAATGTACCATCTAGCCAAGAGAAAATTGTCACTCTTGCAAGACTACATGTTTCCTAAGAACCTGATCGCTGCACCCTGGCTCTCCACTGCACCTCCCACTGGACTCATCTGTTTTCTTGACCTCCACCCTGTGGACTCTGGCCCTGGAACTGACCCGTCTGCCCTGGACAGGCTGGCCCTGCCCAGCCTTTGCTTGCAAGTCTCCCCACACACTTCACCTTGCCAGAGGTCAAGAGGGGTGTTGCCCAGCTATGGCCTTCCAGGTGTCCAGAGGTCTGCCCCAAGGGACAGATAAGCAGCACCCAATCTTCATGCACTCAAAATTCTTCAAATGCTTCCTAACCTAAGGCAGGTGGAATAGTCCTGCTACCTTTGCATGCGAGAGGAAAGCACTCTTCAGCACTCAGCTCAGTTTTGCAGCCAAAGCTCATGTTTCAAGGGCTGGAGCTTCCCCAGGCTCAGGAGGGATAGGGCTGGAAGCAGATATGAGCATACAATCCTTCCTTCATATCTTCACACACTCTACATATTTGCACACATGCATCTATCCACATATGCATGCTCAGTGCACACATGTGCATGCATACATGTGCAGTGTACATGGACACACCCACAGAGATATTCAGACTTGCTCAGGTGCACACACAACACATGTGAGCACACATATAAGCATGCACATGCATTCACATTTAACACACATTCACATATATGCACAATACTCATGCAATACACATGAACACATACAAACATACACACACATAAATATACTTTCACATTAACACATGCCCACGTGAAACACAGATGTATGCACACACCCATGCACACATCTGGACATATCATTCAGAGACATACATACACAGAACATACATCCATACATCCACACAAATACACATGCACACTGACATATTCCCTCCAACATACATAATGCATGCATACACACATATGCATAATGCATGAGTGCAAACACTCACATCAACACATACACACATGTACATACACATTGTATACAAACCCAGGTGCTCTCTATCACACACACACACACACACACACACAGCATTAAACTCTGTTCAACTGAGGCCACCTCAGCAGGGGTGGCCAGGAACCCCTGTGGTCCCTGCCACAAAGCCTAGGATGACCTTTGACATGATTAGGGTCGCCCTGACCCTAATCCAATCAGATTGATTACTGCAAGGCCAGCGGGCAGGCATGGGGGTGGGTGGGTAAGATTCCACAATAGTTTCTGGAGTCAGCCTCTCTGGGGCACCTGAAGACCTTCCTCCCCTGACCACCAGGAATGAGTGGGGAGGAGCCAGGGCAGGGAGCTCCCTTTCCTATTTAGAATGAGTGGTGAGGGGGTGGAGTGGGGTGTTGAGACTGGGTTCATCCAGCAAAAAGGGAGAAGGGTGAGATATGATAAGGGGGGCAGGAAAAGGGGAGGGGAACCAGAGTGGAGCCAGAGAGAGCAGAGGAGAAAACAGAGTAGGGTAGTGGAGGGGACAGGAAGAAAAAAGGAGGCTGCAAGCAGTGTGGCACTCAGACATGTTTGCAGAAGGGGCAGTGCAACCTGGGGCAGGAAAGCCTTAACAGCCTGTGGAACTCAAGCCTATAGCTCAGGCTCCAGCCCAAAGACAGCTTTTTGGAGGCAGTGTGTGGGCAGAGAGCCTCCTCACCCAATAGGAAGGCTGGCCTCAGGAGCAACCTGCACTTCCTCTCTGCCAGCCACTTTCCCTTAAGGCTCCTGGTGCCCTAGCAATACCTCAACCACACCTGGGGGCTCTACTGCCCTCTTAACCTTGGGTCTCCTCATAAGTGTCCCACCCTGCACCCGAGGACCTTGGAGCCAGGCTACTAAGTTTTCAGCCCCTATTTTGCCCAGTTGCCTCGGTTTCCTCACCTGCAAAACAGACTCAGCACAATGTCGTTCTCAGGTAAACGTTAGGATGTACTGGCTACACACTGTGTGTGGAGCTCACCACCAGCTCCTGGGAAGCACTGTCTATACACACTGAAAGAAAGGGAGGGAGGAGCGAAGTCCCTCAGGATCCAGCCCAAGGGCTATCTCCCCTGGGATGCCCTCCCAGGCACCAGCCCTTGTCTTGGAGTTCCTCTCTCAACATTTCCTTATGAAGCACCTGCAGTGTGTCAGAACACTCCTCTGCTGTCCAAAGGGATCCAACTGAGCATGAGTGGCATGCACTGCACACCTGTAGTGTGCAATGTGCTACTGCTGTGTACCACATCCATTGGAAAGCCCCTCAAATCCCAGCTCGGGGAGGTTTCTGGATCTTCTGCAAGTGGATCAGCCCTGGGGAAATCTGTCCTGGAAATCAAGAAAGAGGTGCTGCCAATAACAATAGTACTCTGAAATTCACGCGCTTCCACTTCTGTTTTCCACAAGAATTTAAGAGGGAAGCTGAGTATTATGACTCATGCTTGTAGTCCCAGCTACTCAGGAGACTACAAAATGCTATCTCAAAATAACAAAAGTAGCCAAATTATGTGTTGACAGATTTTTTCAGACTGGAACATTAATTTTATTATTATTTAGAAACTTTGTATGCACAAATCATGTGATGGTACCTCCATTTCCTTCCTCCTGCCCCCATTCTGTTGTGGACCCTCTTCAGTTGGATTGCTGGTCTGCTCCATGGGGATTGAGGACTATGTGTTGAAGGAGCAGTAGTCAGTCATTGTTGGGGGGGGCAATGCATGTTCACATTTTTAAAAAACAAAAATCTGTGTGTGTGTGTGTGCTGGCACATGTGTGTGGAGGCCAGAGGACAACCTTGGGTGTCTTTCTTCAGGTTCCATTGCCTGTCTCCACATCCCCAGTGCTGAGAGTTACAAGCATGAACCATTATGTCCAGTATGACATGGGTTCTTGAGATTGAACTCAGGTCCTCATGCCTTCAAGACAAGCACTTAACCAACTGAGCTATCTCCCTAGCTCTCAAAACACTTTTTGATAATAGATTATCACATGCTTTTTAATATGCTTTTTTATATAACTCTAAGATCTCAAAATAATCAGATATTATAACAAAACTCTCATTTATATATTTATCTATAAAAACAAGATTTTTCACACCTGGAAATATAAAGTTTAAAAACTGGATGGAAGGCTAGAGAGATAGCTCACCACTTAAGGCGCTTGCCTGAAAAACCTAATGATCTGAGTTTGATTCCCCAGTACCCACATAAAGCCAGATGCACAAGGGGACAGATGCATCTGGAATTTGTTTGCAGTGACTAGGGATGTGCCCATTCTCCCTCAGATTGCAAATAAATAAAAATACTTTTAAAAACTGTGTGGAGCCGGATGTGGTGGCACATGCCTTTAATCCCAACACTCGGGAGGCAGAGGTAGGAGGATTGCTGTGAGTTCAAGGCCACTCTGAGACTACATAGTGAATTCCAGGTCAGCCTGGGCTAGAGTGAGACCCTACCTCAAAAAACAAAAAACAAACAAAAAAACTGCGTGGAGGCCAGGCATGGTGGCACCGACTTGGAGGCAGAAACAGGAAGATTGCTGTGAGTTCAAGGCCAGCCTGGGACTCTGGGACTACAGAGTGAACAGCCTGAGCTAGAGTGAAATCCCACCTGGAAAAACCAAAAGAAAAAAGTCAGTTGTAGGAGCTGGAGACATGGCTCAGCTGTTAAGGTGCTTGCTTGCAAAGTCTGACAGTCTGGGCTTGATTCGCCAGTACCCACATAAAGTCAGATGCACAAAGCAGTACATGCATCTGGAGTTTGTTTGCTGTGGCCAAAGGCCCTTGTGCACCCATATTCATTCATTCATTCTCTCTCTCTCCCTCTCACCTCTCTCTTTTTGCAATTAATAAATGAAAAATATATCAAAAGAAGTCAGCTGTATTGGGCTGGAGATGTGGCTTAGTGCTAAGTCACTGGCCTAGAATTCAAAAAGCCCTGGGTTCACTCCCCAGCACACACTCTCTATGTATACACTAACAACAATCCAAGCAGGCGATACATGAAACAATGTCATTTACAATAGTATGAACATGAATAAAATACTTAGGAATAAATTTAACATATGGTGTACAAGATGTATTTTCATACTGAAAACTACACAATACCACTGGAAGCAATTAGAACCATGGAAAGACTTCCCATATTAATGGACTAGGAAACTTAATATTGTTAATGTGGCAATACCCCCCAAATTAAACCACAAACCACTCCTAATCCCTAAAAATCCAACCTTTTTTGTTTTTGGTTTTTTGAGGTAAGGTCTCACTCTAACCCAGGCTGACCTGGAATTTACTATGTAGTCTCAGGGTGGCCTTGAACTCATGGTGATCCTCCTACCTCTGCCTCCTGAGTGCTGGGATTAAAGGCATACGCCACCATGCCTGGCCTAACCTTTTTTTTTTAACCCCCAGAACTTGAAACAAGATGATCTTAACACCCACATGGAATATAAAGGCCTCAAATAACCAAGACAACCTTGAACAAAGTTGAGGGCCTCACAGTTTGATTTCAAAATACTATAAAGATGTAGACATAAAAACAGCATGACACTAACATAAAGATGACCACACACCAATGGGATAGGACAGATAGGTCATACATAAGAGCATATATCTAGGGTCAGTATAGTTTTTACTTTGTATGAAAACCACTCAATGGGGGGTTGGAGAGATGACTCAGCGGTTAAGTCACTTGCCTCTAGTGCCTGAGGCCCTGGATTCAGTTCTCCAGTACCCACATAAGCCAGACCCACAGGGTGGTGGCCCTGGTTCTCTCTCTGTCTCTGTCTCTCACTGCTTGGAAATGAATAAATAAAATATTTTTTAAAAATGAAAAAAAAGGAAAAGAAAACCACTCAATGGGGGAAAGCAAGTCTTTGTAATAAAAGATGCTTCCACATGGTAATGAATGAAGATGGGGACTGGGGAGATTGCTCAGTGGTTAAAGGTGCTTGCTTGTAAAACATGATGGCCCAGGTTCAATTCCATAGTCCCTTCATTCATAAAGCCAGATGCACTAATTGGTCCATGCCTCTGGAGTTTGTAATGACAAGAGGACCTGATGAGGCCATACTCTTTCTCTTTCTCTCCATATATATGTACACACACACATATAATATTTTTTAAAAAGTTGGACCCTGTATGGTTTCATCAGATGCCCTCTCCCCTCCATAAACTCATGTGTTCTGAATCCTTTGTTCCTAGCTGATAGCAATTTGGAAGGTGGAGCCTTGCTGGAGGAGGTGTGTTGAGGGGGTGGGCTTATGGGTATTATAGCCAGCTCCCCTTGCCAGTTTTCTGCTCATTCTCCTGCTGCTATTTTCCACCTGCTGTGGCAGAGGTGATGCCTAGCTTCTGCTCATGCCATGCTACTGATATCATGCTTTCCCCTGCCATCGTGAAGCTTCTCATCAAGATTATAAGGCAAATTAGATCCCTTCCTTCCATCAGCTGCTTTGGTCAGGTATTTTGTTTCAGAAATGAATAGGTAACTACAGACTCCTTCCTCACAACATTTATTTAAAAATTAACTAAAGAAAACACCTCAAATACCTAAATTAAATGTAAGAGTCACAGTCAGGCTCAGGGCCTAGTTGCTGTAAACTGGCTGGCCCCAAAGCCATTCTGCCCACTGGATCTACTATCTGTTTCCACTGTGATTTTCGGAGGGTATGGTCTAACCCAGCCACAGTAGGAGCTCTGTGAGGCTCAGTCCTGGGCACTGACCCAGGCTTTCTTTCAGAATGAAAAGGTCACTTAGCTGACTAACATTGAGTTAGTCATGAGGCTGGTTTTTCTTCTGACCTTCAGCTAGGCTCACTTGACCAGGGACATGAGTTAATGAGGCAATGTGAGTGCCCTCCTTGGTTTTGTCATAGATCCACCCAGATTTGGGGGTGGGTAGTGGGTGGCAGGTGGCATAGTCCAGCAGAATCCCCAGATAGCAGTAGGTTTTAAAAAATATGACAACAGCCTTTTGCCCTGTGACCTGGTCTGAACATGCATATAAGTCTGGCTTTACCCATCTCAGCTAGACCGGGTACTTCTCGCAACCTGGGAATTTTCTGCTTACTTTCTGTGTTATGCTTTGGGGCACCTTCTCACTTTGGTTACATGTATGATTTCCCTTTGATTTCTGGGTCTATCACATGGGTATTTCCTCTAAACTCTGGGTTTACCACATGTATAATAATTCTCTTGACTTTCTTTACAACTCATTTCTTGTCTGGATTTCCCAGTCCCTGCTTTGGTGCTTTCCCTCGGATAGGCCACTTAATCTTTTAACTTTCTCCTATGTGAAAGCATAGGGCTGATGATTTGATGCTTTCTTCCCATGCAAGTGTGTGTTTCCTCTAAATCTTTTTTCATAGGCTTCTAGATCCTGTCTTCCACGTGCATGTGGAACTGTTCCATCTTTTCCCTATATACCAATTTCCCCTAAATAAACTTCACAAATAATGATTTCTCTCTAAATAAACTCAATAATTCAGAATTTTAAAATGTGACAGAAACCGGGCGTGGTGGTACATGCTTTTAATCCAAGCACTCAGGAGGCAGAGGTAGGAGGATTGCCATGAATTCAAGGCCAGCCTGAGACAACGTAGTGAATTCCAGGTCAGCCTGGGCTAGAGCAAGACCCTACCCTCCCCCCAAAAAAACAAATGTGACAAGGGGCTGGGGAGATGGTCCAGCAGTTAAACGCACTTGCTTGCAAAGCCTGCCAGCTTGGGTTCAATTCCCCATACCCATGTAAAGCTGGATGCAAAATGGTCTTGCCTCTGGGATCCCAATCCCTATAGCAATGAGAGGTGGAACCAGAAGAGCTGTTCTACATGCACACTGACATGCACATGAACATGCATAGCACATACATGTGCACATACCACTTATGTAGCCACATGTACACACACATGAGCACAGCCTCCCCATGTATGCACAAACTATAGTCTCATACACACTGTTGTGATTTGAAATAAAGTAAATAAATAAATAGATAAATAAGAGGCTGGTGGCACACACCTTTAATCCCAGCACTCAGGAGGCAGATGTAGGAGGATCACCCTAAATTTGAGGCCACCACCCTGAGACTATATAGTGAATTCCAGGTCAGCCTGGACTGCAGAGAGACCCTACCTTGAAAAACAACAACAGCAACAAAAGGCTGGTGTGTTAAAGGTTTAGTTTCTTGAAGGGCTTTAACGAGGTGGATGCATCCAGAGGCTATGATCTTATCAACAGACTGGTTTGATGGCATTATTAGGAGGTAGGGCCTTGTGTGAGGAAACAGGTCATTGGAAGCATACCCTGGACAGATATCTGTCCCTTGCCCATTTCTGTTGCTATCTCTACTTCCTAGTTGTCATAAAGTAAATAGCCTCTGTGATACATTCCCATCACCTCATTCCTGCCTCACCTCAGGCTCAAAGCAATGGAGCTGTCCACCCACTAACCAAACCCTATGAAACAGTGAGGCAAAATAAATCTTCCCTCCTGTAAGTTGTCTCAGGTGTGGTGTCATAGCAACCAGAAAACTAACACATGCACAAACCTCTACACACATATACTACGTATATAGAGGCATCTATAGGCACATGCTAGCATGTGCATGTACAATTTACTCTATGAACATACACAAACATGGACATACAAAATGTACCATACATACACATCACACCATGCCTGGTGAGCCATACCACCTTGGGAACCCTTCTCTCACGCAGAGCTGAAGCTGTCGCTGAGAGAAACAGCTGTGTAATTAGCCCTACTGGCAGGCAGCTCTGTGAAGTCACAAGCTGCAATTATTTCCCATTTTATAGACAGCGACGCTGACACTTCAGGAAGTGAGCTGATGGATGTCAATAGAAAATTGATGGCAGTGGGATGGTGAACAATGATGTTGGGGGGGATGAGGAGGGAGGAGCCACTGGGGAGGGATGGGGGTTTGATGTCATCATATGAGGTAGCCAAGGGCTCACTAGTGGAGGCTGAGGGAGCTGAGTGGAGCTACATGGATAGCGGGGAAAGAGTGCTTCCAGCAGAGAGTCCCTTAAATAAAAGACAACAGATCAGAACATGTGGAAGCAGAGAGGAGTTTAGCCTGAAGGGATTGTGTGCCTGTCTTGACATGCCAGGGAAAAATAACTTTGACTCTCCTTCAAGGTCATAAGGCGGCCACAGCAGCCTCCATCCCTAGTTCCGTTCCATACAAGATACTGTGCCTTCCTTGGGGACACAGTATCTGGCATTCCTGCTTATGGCCAGCCTTTTATACCTATTTTCTTCCCCACTCTGAGGTCAGAAAATGCCTCAAGTTTGGGAAGCAGCCAGGAGGCATGGAGAGAGAGAGATCAGGAAGTGGTGTAGTCCATTCTGACCTCTATACCAAATACTCTAGGCTGGGTAGCTCCCAAACCGCAGACATCAGCTGCTCATAATGCTGGAGTCTGGAAGCCCAAGGTCAAGGCATGGCAGATTATGTCTGCTGAAAAGTGTTTCCTAATTAATAGATGGCCATTTTGCTGTGTCCTCACATGGAAGAAGCTCTTTGTCCTTGTGTTAGGACACTAACCGCATTCATGAAGTTATACCCTTGAACCTAATCACTTCTCAAAGGCCTCACCTCTTTTAAAAAATATTTTATGTAAGATGGAAATGGGCTAGAGTGAAACCCTACCTCAAAAACAAATAAACAAACAACCCAACAAGATGGAGAGATGGCACTGGCTTGCAAAACCTGACAGCCTGGGTTCAATTCCCCAATACCCATGTAAAGCCAGATGCACAAAGTGGAGTTCATCTGAAGTTCATTTGCAGGGGCAGGAGGCCTTGGCATGTCCATACTCATTCTCTCTACCTGCCTCTCTCTCTCTCTCTCTCTCTCTCAATAAATAAAAATTTTCAAAAAATAAAACATTTTATTTACCTATTTGCAAGGAGAAAGAGAGAGAGAGAGAGAGAGAGAGAGAGAGAGAGAGAGAGAGAGAGAGAGAGAGAGAACACACCAGGGCCTAGTGTCACTACAAACAAACTCCAGACACATGTGCCGCTTTATACATCTGGCTTTTACATGGATACTGAATCCAGGCCTTCAGGCTTTGCAAGCAAGCACTTTTAACTGCTGAGCCATCTCTCCAGCTCCAATCCTCACCTCTTAATACCATCAATTGAGGTAGGAGAAACTCAGCATAAAAATTCTGGAGAAAGCACACCATGGGAAGATGAAGGAAGAGAAGCAGAGACTGAAGAATGACAGGATCCAGTGGACGGCACAACTGAGGGAGGTTCGGGTCTGAAGGCTGTCTTGGCCAGTAAGGACTCTTGACAAAACCTGAGGGTCTCTTGTGGGAGCAGTGCCACAGGGGTGTCAGGGTAGTGATGTAAGAATTTGCTGGGAAGTGACCAGGTTCTGGATCAAGGCTAAAGGTGTTGCAGAAAAGACTCTTAAAGAGCAGGGCTCAACCTCCTTAGCAACAGAAGACTGGGGCTGCCTGCTACTCAACGAGGAAGTCAGAGGAGTGCCAGGCTTGGGGGGAGGTGAGATTGATCCCAGCCTTAGCTGTCCTGTTATGAACACACACCCCCTCCCACCTGCAAGAGGGTAGAGTCAAGGGCAGCACTTTTCCAGCATGACCCATTCCTCTTCTGGAGCAGCTTTCCTCAGCCCCTGGAGTCCCGGAAGTTGCTCTCCATGCTGGTGACCACACTGAGCAATCCCAACTGCTTCTGCCTCAGCCAGAGAGAGCTCACTGGCTCACCTGGGACAGACAGGTACTTTCAGGAGCTGTACCATGCATTCCCACCCTTCTTGCTGGTCTCCTAAGGTAACCCTGTGGGTCCACCCTACAGCGCAATAGGAAGATCCAAGGGCCATGAACAGTCCAAGCCAAAATGTCAGAATCCACATGGATCAATGGGAAAGAGTCAGATGGCACAGGAACCACAGGAAAACAAAAGTGTTTTCTCCTGACCACACCCTGCTCCCTCCCAGGCACAAGGAGCGCGGGATGGCTGGCTGCCTACTGTCCTCAAGTCGGGGGCATGGTTCTGTAAGGAGCAAAATGGATGTCCACCCTCAGTTACTGTGCTACCTGTTTGGACATATCTGGGTGAAAGAACCTTGTTTTGCCAAATTTGGAAGTCTTTCAGGGCAGAACCATGGTTAGACAGCTTGATATTTCAAAATTAGTGAAAGTCAAATATACAAAAGCCTAGGACCATGTGATGAAGGGCGCATTCAAGAAATTCATGGCTGACATCACACACAATGGTAAAAGGCAAAGGTTCTAACTTGCCCTCACCACTCTTGTTCCCCATGGCACCAATATCCTGGGTAATGGAATAGGTCAGGTTGAAGTATGTTATATCCTGGCATGAAAATATCCTTATAAAACCCAGTATTATGTACAATTAAAACATGTCGATTACAAAATAAAGGATTCACAGATGATATCATTTTTAACATATAAAATTCCAAGGAACACACGCACACAGACATACAGACATACACACACACAGTCCACATGAAATGGAATAGTATTCAGCCATTAACAGAAATAAAACACTAACAGGCCATCACACAGACAAACCTTGAGAGAACATGTTCAATGAAAGCAGTAGGTGAACTGTGAAAGCCAGCATGTTGTTTAATTATGCGCAGAGAAATGTCCAGAATAGGAAAATCGCAGGGATAGGAAGCAGGTCAATGGGTGCCAGGTTTTGGAGGAGAAAAAAGAACTGGGGAGAGACTGCTTAATGAATTTGGGATTTCCTTAAGAGCTGATGAAAATATTTTGTAATTAGAGGTAATGGTAACACATTTCTGTGGATGTGCTAGGTGTGCCGGAATTGTATGCTTGAAAATTATTTAAATTATATGATTTTCCCTTCAGTTTTTTTTAAGGCATGAAAGCTTTAATTTTGTGTGTGTTCTCTCCTTCTGTCCCTTCTTGTCTCTCTTCACCTCTTTTTCTCTTTATCTCTCTGTCTCTCGTGTGCCTATTTCTCTATCTCTGTTTTGACCCCAGTCTCTCTTTGTTTTTGCCTCTCTCTGTCTCTGCCCTGGGGTTCCAGGTATTATGAACAAGAGCACCTGCCTTGTGCCAGGTTCTCCATGGTGTCTGGCACTGAGTGAGCCTCGTATCAACATCAGTGGAGATAGGATGCACTGAGTAGCAGAGCCAGCCTGGCCCCTGACCTGCCACGGCAGGAGGTCACAGCACAGTAATTATTGCTTTAACCACTACACTTTAGAATAATTTGCTCTTTGCCAGCAGCTAACCAACACCTAGCCCTCCCACCTCTTCTTTTCCAAATCAACCCACGGGCCCTGCATCCTGCTGGCTCTGCACACCGTCTCCCAAGCCTCTCCTGCTTTGTGGTTTTCTTGCATCCTCCCCCACCCCCAGGCCTAGAAAGGAAAAGGGAGGAGGCTCAGCCAGGTATACTCTGTGTGTGTGTGTGTGTGTGTGTGTGTGTGTGTGTGTGTGTGAGTGAGTGTGCATGCATGAACCTCCCATGGGAATCCAAAGGGCCCCTCAATGCCTGAGCATAGAGATGCCCTGACCACGCACACAGTACCTTTGTCCAGCACAGGACCAAAGATGGCCAGGCTGTTACTGACGGTGGTGCAGTTCCAGCGGCGGCCACGGAACTGGTGCTGGCACTCCTGGATGCCGGCCTTGACACCCTCTGCCACGCTGGGCATGATCTCCACGTAGTTCCTGCAGAAGCGCAGCTGCTTTGGCACCAGGCCTGGGATGCTGGCACAGAGGATGGGCTGGGTGCTCAGGGAGGAGTACTGGGGTCCCACGGCCAAGGACCTGGCAGGAAGATGAAGAGGTTAATGTGGAGTCTGAGGAGCAGATGAACCCTTTGCTTTGGGGGAATGTCCAGGGCAAGAGTACTGCTCAGGCCAGAACCCTCCTTTGACCATGTGCCCATGACATAGCTCAAAACCCAAGCCACCACAATTCACAGCATGCCATGACTGGCCCAATGTCTCTGCTCTGCATAACGACAGGAGCCCCTCTCACCCTGAGACCGAGGTGGAAGCACATGGAGACATTGAAGACTGCAGAGATTAAAACCAAGAACATGGAGTGTATGTGTGTTGGGTGGCAGTTACTAAGGGGCTTCATGGTGCATACCAAGAGCTAGAGATACTCAAGTCCCTTGAATAAAACAGCATGGTGCTTGCACATAGCTGCACACTCCTCCATGCACTTTTTATCATCTCTAGAAAACTTATAATACCCAGCACAATGTAAGAACTATGAAACAGTTGTATCTTGAAATGACACAGAAAGTATCAACACAGGCACAATTGTTTTTCCAAAAATATTTTTCATTCTTTTTTTTTTGGGGGGGGTGCATATTTTATGTAGCGCAGGCTGACCTAGAACTTAGTATGTAACTGAGGATGATCTTGAACTTCTGATTCTCTTTCTGATGCACCTGCATGCTTAGTTGATGAGGTGCTAAAAAAATGAACCAGGGTTTCACTCGTGCTAGGCAAGCACTCTATCAACTAAGCTACATTACCAGAACAATTAAAAAAAAAAAAAAAAAACAAGCTCTCACCATGTCACTAAGGCTGGCCTGGAACTCACTATGTAGCACAGATTGAAACTTGTAATTTTTTTTTTTTTTTGCTTTAGCCTGCCTAGTGCTGGGATTATAGGCATTCTCCACACTTGGCTTTTTTGAGCCTCAGTTTATAAGAAAGACTGACCAAGCCCTTTGGGGGATTGGTAGAGTGGGAGGAAAAGGAGTCTCTCACACTCAGAGCTGACTGTTGAAGCATCCACCCCATTGGCCTCTGGCCCTGACTTATGGTTTCTGAGTCCCCATCATGTCCATCCCTGGGAAGGGGGTCACTGCTCCTCCTTCAACTGGACTCTCTCTCTCCAAGCAGAGGCCTGGTGCCACATGCCAGGGCACCTCCTACTCTGAGTGTAACTTGTACCCCTTGTGTATACCATAGGAGGGAGGGTTTGCCTCTTTGCTCTTTCATACATACACTTTTGGGGGTAGCATGCTATATATATCTGCCCACTGACAAGTTCTAGTGTTTATAGGGATGCCAGCTTTGGCACAGGCTGTTTCTACTCTGGGTAGCTGTGAGGTCTTCCCTCTCCAGGTCTCTGCCCCCTGTGTTTGATCTGGCTCACAGGGTGCTTCCTTCTCTGAATGCAACAAGAAACAACCTACGTTATCCTCTCTGAGTACAGGCTACTGAGCCCCCTTGTGTGTCCATGCTGCCCCTGGATAGGTCATGTGGAGTGCCTCTGAATGTGACCAAAGCAGACACATTGCAAAATAAAGGAGAACTTTCTAATTAGGGTCCTGGATCAAGATCCCAGACACAATGGGGTCAGTGTCCCTTATCCTGGAGGGTGATCGAGAGGATGGTGGTGAACAGGCGCCCAGGGCACAGAAAGAGGAGAGAATGGACCATTGCTACCTGTGTCCTCTGCTACTCTCAACTGATCACCTAAGAATGAGAAGTCAGCCAAGCATGGTGGCTCATGCCTGCAATCTCAGCACATGGTAAGCTGATGTAGTAGGATCACCATGACATGAGTTCAAGGTCAGCCTGGGTTACAGAGTGAGTTCCAGTTCAGCCTGGGCTAGAGTAAAACCCTGCCTCAACAACAACAAAACCCCAACCCCCCCCCAAATAAAACCAGAAACAACAACAAAAAAATCCAGAAGTTCCAGAAATTTTCTCCTTGGGCCCACTTGCTTTCTTACTCTGACAAGGCTCCAGAATACCCTAGCTTTCTTTCTTCCATTCCCACCCCTTCTTCAGACCCCACCACCCACTGGCACCCACAAACCCTCCAACCTATGGAAAAGAAAGAGTACAATCTTCCCTTGGCCACAGTAATGCTTCTCCTCAAAAGTGTCTTTATCTCTTTTCATGTCCAGCCCACTCCATCCTGGTCCCCACACTCCCCACAGTGACCACTCAGCTTGGGTGCAAGCTGCCCCCTCCTCCTGGAAACCTGGGCTCCCTGGATGTGGCTTGTGACTCATAGATTCTGTCCTTGAACCACAAGGGGTTCAGTTAACTCTTTAGTCATGAATGGAGGTTCTCGAGGAGAAGAAGCCAAACTGGGGGCCTTGTGAGTGGCCAGAACACAGGGCAGACAGTAGGCAGAAGAGACGCTGGCCTCTGGGTCAGCATCAGGCTCCTCCCATGCCTCCTTCTGGCATCAAGTTGGCTGCTCATCAAGCTCCTGCATCAGATGGAGAAATGGCTGCTGTGGCCAGAAAGGTGACCATGGAGTCAGGCTAGTTACTTTCAAGCTGTGCAGAGGAAGTGCCTCAGGTCCCACGTGCAGGAGGAGTCTGGAGGAGCAATCATCCCAGTGTACCCAGGGGGTCTTCCATTTCTACATATGGATGAGATGATCACCCTCAGTCAGGTTTCCCACATGGGTTCTCTCCTCCACTCATGAAGCAAGATGCTCTTGTAAAGGGAGCACTCCATGGATGATGGAATTTGCAAAAGGTGGCATGCTAGCTAATGATGTGTGCACCTAAGTGGTCAGGGGCATGGTGGACTGATGTGTGCAACAACAAATAAAATGACAGAAGCTAGGACTGGTGGAGCAGAGCAACCATGACCCCAGAATCCAGTTACTTGGGAGGCAGGGGCTGGAAGATCACAAGTCCTCCCGGGCTATAGAGAAAAGTAAGAGGTCAGCCTGAACAACTTTGTGAGACAATGTCTCAAAAGAAAACTGGAAAGAGGGCTGAGGAGATAGTTCTGTAGAGAGCTTTCCTAGTGAGGCCCTATCTCCAGCAACACACACACACACACACACACACACACACACACACACACACACACAATGGATGGGTAAGAGAGAAGCAGGATACAGGATATACCAGGCTGAATAAGATGAAAGCTATTGGGTTGAGAGATGACTCAGTGGTTAAGGTGCTTGCCTGCAATGACTAATGATCCAGGTTTGATTCCCCAATACCCATGTAAAGCCAGATGCCAGAGTGGTCCAAGCATCTGGAGTTCATTTGCAGTGGCTAGAGAGGTCCTGGTGTATCTGTTCTTTCTCTATCTCTTTCTTTCTCTCCTTGAAATTAAACAAAAATATTTTTTTAAATGAGAGCTATGGACATGCAGGTGTTTTTGGTCTGAGTTATGCATCTTTTGTGAATGTTTAGTGAGTGGGGGCTGGGGCAGTGCAAATAGGGCTTCTGTTGTCAGAGCATTTCAAAAATGGTCAGTTTATGAGGCTTGTTCATTTTCTCTTCAGTTGCTCATAGCTGCCAGGGAAGGTTGTGAGAGCATCTGTCTATCTGTCTGTCCATCCATAAAAGGTGGTTAACTAGGACACTTAGAATGAATGTAAAACAACGAAATTCTCTTATAGAGAGCAAAAAAGAAAACTTGGTCTCTTACTGTTTCTTCACAGTGGAAGATCCTGAGGCCAGTGGACAGTTCCAGAGAGCAAGTGGTCCCCTCTGTCACATGCCAGAGGCCAGGACTCACTTGGAACTGGTGATGGTGGGGTAAGAAGCTATGTTAGCTAAGGTGCTGCTGAGCCTCACAATTGTGCAGCTGCACAGACAGCTCCAAGCTGGGAGTCTCAGCTCCCTTCCCAGCTCACCAGGTGGGAGAAGACGGGCCCCCAGGGAAGGCAGAAAGGGGACTTCCCAGGTACACAGCAGCTCCCCAGCCCTCTTCCTGGGGGGTGCTGAGTCAGCCTGCTCTGCCCCCCCTCCTCCGGGCAGGCCCCTGCTCGCCATCTCCCCTAGCCAGGAGGCCCTGGTGCCTGCAGCTCCAGCTGGCCTCTACAACCGCAGCTGGGTCCCTCCTGCTAGGCCTCATGGATTTGGGGGTTTGGAGAGGAGCCTCCTCCTATCTTCTCTGAACCCAAGAGCCCCTTCCCAGAGAGCTAGGACTCCAAGAAGGTCCAGGCGTGGAGGCCCTGTCAGAGGACAGGGCAGGAAGAGTTTTGTCAACTGAAAGGCACTGGAGTACCAGTGGATGTCTCTCCATGGTCCCATTCTCAGAACACATTCACATGAAACACATCAAATCAGAATCATTACATCTGGCAGATGGTGGTACACCAGTGTGACACTTTGGTTTTCTTTTCCTTTTTTTAAATTGTGTGTGTGTGTGTGTGTGTGTGTGTGTGTGTGTGTGTGTGTGTGTGTGTGTTTATGGGTGTGCCAGAATCTCTTGCCAGTGAAATTCAATGCCTGTCCAGCTTTATGTGGGTGGCTGGGGAATTGAACCTGGGATGGCAGGCTTTGTAAGTGCCTTTAACTGCTAGGTATTTCTCCAGGGCCAGACAGTCTGGTTTTCATAGGTGTGTTATAGTTATTTAAAATGTGAGCACAGAGGGGATGTCCCAGGAACTTAGGGCACTCTCTGTTCTAGCCTCAGTCAAGAATTCTGGAGAATAGGTGGAGAAGAAAGCCACCCAGTCAGAGAGTTGCGGTGATATGGCAGCTCGGGGTCACTTAATGAGCACAAGAAACCAGGTCAATTTAGAATTCTCTGTACTGTGTCATCCAGAAGGGACAAGTGGAGAATGAGTACAGTTAGAAGAAACCAGATGATACAGTCAATGACAGTGAAGTTCCTGCTCTAATAGCTTCTCTCTCTCTCTCTCTCTCTCTCTCTCTCTCTCTCTCTCTCTCTCTCTCTCTCTCTCTCTCTCTCTCTCCATTGAACCCAGGACCTTTCCCCTGACAGTCAAACACTCTCTAATTGAGTTTACAGGGTTTCTTTATGCAACCCAGGCTGACATCAAACTCTTGATCCTCCTGCCTTAGCCTCCTGAATTAGAATTAGAGACATGTGCCATCAAGAAGGGTTTACTGTTTCTTAATGCCAATAGGAAGGGAAAGTGGATAAAATGTAAGTACTAAGTCCATTTAGAACTCTCAAGACATAGTCCATAAAGTGGAGACAAAAATACAGCTATCATGAACCCAAAGGAGAGTAAGCTCATGATTTCCTAGGGTTCTTGTCCCTTAATTAATGCCAATGCATGGGCTAAACTTGACTTTCAACAGTGACAGCTTTTGTAATCTCTGGGCCAGCTGTCACCCACGATGAAAGCGTCTGTCTTTTCCCTTCATGATGATGTAGAAACCACAGATTCAACAGCAGCATGCCCCATGCATTTGTAGTTCAAGGTCAAGTGCCAGCAGTTGACAGGAATGGGAATGAGAATCTTGTTTCCTTGTCCCATTTTTGAATGCTGGGTGGGAACCCCACTCAGGGCTTTGCACCCAGAAGCCCTCCTGGAGCATTTGTGGGGGTATGACAAAGGTTGAGGACACAGCCCTGCCTCCTAAGACTCATATCCACCTGGGATATGTAGTCTGGAAAGTTAGCCACTCTGTAGCCAGGAGGAGGTGGCTGCTCACTAGGATAGAAGACAACCCCCTAACAATGTCACTTCTCTGAGCCCAGAACCTGGCAGCACCTCAAATTCTCCTGAGATTCAGAACTATGCATAGGACTCCCCACCAGGATTTTGCAGACAGACATCAATTAAAGTCTGATGTTCTAGTTTGCCTAATCACATATGTGCTTTCAGACATCAGATTACAAGCATAGGATTTGCCTCAGAGTTCCTGGCTCTGAGAAGGAGGAGCCTCGTGCTAGGACCAGATAACCCCTGCCAGGAACTGAACTGGCTACCACTGGCAGGTCCTTGGGGACTCAGTTCTATAACTATACAAACTGACCCTTGATAGTGTGAATGAGGTTGGAGGCAGCACTTTCCTTAGTTTAACAACTGTGAATTATGAAAGTGCCACAGGCGTCATGGGCATCACTCCCACTGTGACAGAAACCAATGGGCTTGCCATCTCCTTATCACCCCCCCCCACGCCCCAACTGCATGCTTCCACCCTTTCTTAAATTCTAGCACTTTCTGAATTTCTTAGGTTCCCAGAGGGGGGAAAAAGGCATCTCTGAGAGGTGCTACTTCCTTGGACACCTTGAAGTATAAGCTCAAAAGACACAAGCCATTAGCATCTCTTTGCTTGGTCTATGACCAGCTATTCCCTCCTGCTACATCTCAGCAACCGTCTGTTGTTGTTGGCATGTGTGTGTGCATGGTAAGTGCACATGGGTGTATGCATGTTCATATGGGTGTGGGTGAATGTGTGTATGAGTGCATGGGGGACAGAGGTTAATGTCAGGTGTCTTTCTTAATCATTCTTCACCTTATTTGTTGTTGTTGCTGTTTTTGAGGTAAGGTCTCACTCTAGCCCACATTGACCTGGAACTCAATCTGTAGTTCTAGGCTGGCCTTGAACTCATGGTGAAACTCCTACCTCTGCCTCCTTAGTGAGGGGTCAAAGGCATGTGACACCACACTCAGCACTTTGCCTTATTTATTTATTTTGGTTTTTTGAGATAGAGTCTCACTCTAGCCCAGGCTGACCTGGAATTCACTATGTAGTCTCAGGGTGGCTCTGAACTCACGGTGATCCTCCTGCCTCTGCCTCCCAAGTGCTGGGATTAAAGGCATGCACCATCATGCCCGGCTCGCCCTATTTTTTTTTTTTTTTGTTTCTCACTGAACCTGGAGCTCACTAATTCATCTAGACTAGCTAGCCAGTGAGATTTAGGAATCCACCTGTCTCCACCTCCCCAGCACTGGGATTAAATGCACTGAAGTCATGTACCATCTAGCTGAGCATTTTACATGGGTGCTGGGGATCCAAACTCAGTTCCTCATGCTTGCATGGCAAGTGCTTTACCCATTGAGCCATCTCTTCAGCCTCCAAGTACCTTTCTTTTCATAGGAAATATTCTTGAGCTACATTTGTTCCTTCAACCCGACCTCAACAACAATGCCCCTACCATGGTCTACTGGCAAGCTCCTTTCTCACCTCCCCCTACTCCAATTCCCTTGGGATCCTTGGATAAGCTCATGAATAATATGCTAACAGGCCCCATACTTGATATCATGCAACCATACAACCAGGACAGATGTGACCTGGGGCCACCAGAGATAGGAAGCCAAGGCTTAGTGGAGAAACAGGGGTTCCATTATGTTGGCCTCCAGGGGCACCTTTTTTTCCCCTATATGCTATGATGCTCTTAAAAATGTAGTAAGCCACCTTAGGCTGATGGATGAGATCCTGACAAGAGAGGAGCCACCACAGTCATATCAGGGAGGATCCATAAGGAACCCAGCAGACAATGACAGATGAACAAGGGACCTATAACCACAGTCATTGAATCAACACAGGATAGTCCATTGAGACAGGAACCAAGGATTTTCGACACAAGGACCTCTAAGCCCGCAACAATAAAGCAGCCTTATT
>PVHP010013083.1:0-41552 GCA_004024765.1 Zapus hudsonius | reverse complement strand
AAAAGGCAAGTGGGATCCAGGTCCAGAAGAAATGAAGTTACACCCCAGAAAACAAGTTCTCCTCTTGATGAGGATCCCTTAATTGGAGGAAATGAGAAAGAGACAATGGTTGTGGCTGACGATGGTGATTGGGCAGGTTCCTACCCTGGGAAAAAGCCAAGGTTCTTAGAACAAATGAGCTGTAAAATACAAGGTAATCTGATGCAAGTGAGACCGGTCTGCAGAACATGAGTGAGGCCGCAGGGCACGGAGACCACCTCGCCTGAGTCCCAAACAAGATTCCTGGGAAGCAGGTGGGGAGAAAA
The DNA here is from genome assembly GCA_004024765.1 of Zapus hudsonius. Classification (NCBI taxonomy): domain Eukaryota; kingdom Metazoa; phylum Chordata; class Mammalia; order Rodentia; family Dipodidae; genus Zapus; species Zapus hudsonius. The sequence goes on along the minus strand of PVHP010013083.1, from coordinate 41,247 downwards.
TACTGCGACAACCAGAAGAGAGACCTGTCCAAAGGCCATGGCCATGGCCATGTGCTCAGCCCACCAGCTTCTAAAGCCACTCTATCCTTAGGCCAAGGGCCCATTAGCTAGTGTGCAGGACAGAGTCTCAACTAGGGCTTGAGGGACGACCATGCACTCTGGTGAGAGGGGCAGGGACAAGGCAGGTAGCACGCAAATGAAGGCAAACCCTGTGGCCCAAGGAGAGATGCGCTACATGGATCCATCCCCAGAGAAACACGCTGCTATGAGCCAGCCTTAGACATTTCCTCTATATAACACAAGATTCTCTGTGAGAGGTCAGGGTTGACAGAGTCAACATAAAACCTATAGCATTGCTTTGAAGGCTTTTTGTCACTGAGTGGTAGAAAGAGCACAGCTGCCTGGTCTCAGATGCTCACCGTGTCTGAGTTTAACTTAAGATAAGGACACCCCCAAGGTCCTACTCTGCAGCGATGAGGGTTTTTACACGGGACACTGGAAAAAGCCCTTAAACAGCAAGCTTCCCTTTACTGTGGGTTTAGTCAACAAATCAACCGAGGGGTTTCGAGAATGCAAGGGGGGGGGGCGCTGCCGTCCAGGCTCCATCCCTTCAGTCCTCATTTCTACACTGAGGTCTTCACAACTGGGGTCAGGGATGAGGGATTCAGATGGTCTCAAATTATCTGTGCTCCTTGAAGATGTCGGTACACACAGTGTTACGTCAACATGCCCACATACAACCCACCTCAGTGTGTACCCTCTGACATGGGCGCCAAGATCATCAACTGAAAACTCCAGCTGGAGGCGTTCCCTGGGGACCCACTATGTGTTTCAGCACAGGCCCCCACTTTGCAGAGGAGGAGTCTGAGGCCTGAGCACTCACCACAGTGGGTCCACGCCAGGTCAAACGCAGACCCTGAAGGGAGTGCTAGTCCATGACTGCATATCAGGGGAGCCATGGAGAAACCAGACCACAATTTAGATTTTAATGACATTATTTTTCATATTCACAAACAAAATGCTTTCAAGGACTGGAGAGCATTCAAGTGTATTCCTGATGGTCAACTTCAATCGGCACACGGCGCACGTGGAAAGCCTCGCCTGTGGCACTGGCCCTGGCCACAGAGGAGCAGTTACAAATTAAGTGAGGCTCTAATCCCACCCAGGCTTGGCTTGCTCACCAAGAGACTCCTGCTGATCCAGTGAGCCTCTCACTCAACCAAGCGGTAGACAAGGATTAGGAGGAGGGACTACTCTTAAGTCTCACCTTCAGTGTCCTAGTACCAGTGTTTCAGATACGGACAAATAATTATCAGATGATTTTTATAACTCTAGATGAAATAACAGCACAAAAAATTCCTACATTAAAACTGCCTTATGTAGAAAGGTCGATCATAACTATTGGAGCAAAATATAACTATGTTCGTAGCCCTCCAAAGAAAAGAACCTGTTTTATAATGAGAACACCAGGAAGGCTTCTTGCCTTGTTTTTAACCATACAGAAGAAGAGAACTGCTCTTCATGGTGCCTCATGTTCCCCCTACCTTACCCCCACATTTGTTGCTCAGTATGGGGATGTTGGTCCTACTGAGGCAGCATAGCTTTCATACCGTGTCCAGGTCATCCCTTGCCTTGGGCAAAGCTGCAGGCTAACCTGTGGAGAGGGGACATGTCCAGCCCACAGGCTACTCAGGTCTGCAGCTGCAGGATGGGGCTGCCGCAGTGGAGGCTTCTTAGGAAACCCCTGTGGCTCAATTCCCAAGTCTTCCAGCTGAAACTGCAGAGCCTTCACTAAGGCTGCAGCCCCATTAGCCACCAACACTGACATGATCCAGTTATTTTGGAGTGAAGACCAGCCCTCACTCAGGTCAGCCAGAGCCTGTGTGCTCCTGCAGGCCAAGCGGGAGCTGGGTGGTAGCCACAAATGTGACATGGGGGTGGGGGCGCGAAATTGTTACATCAACCACAGCTATGATTTTCTCTCTCTCATTTTTCCCCCTTTTTCTCCTCAAACAGAACACTCTTTAAATCAATTGGCTTTCTTTATCAACCAAAAAGATGACATTTCCAGAAGCCACAGTTCGGGGCTGAAATCTTTATTCCTGTTCTCTCGGAAATGAAGCGGCAAAAGACGTCACACAACACTTCCAGTGTTTCTTACTTGAGACGTGAAGTAATTTAGCACCCAGTTTCCGGGCTAATGAAAACCCATTTCAGGCTGGCAACAGAGGCCAAAACAAATGCTTGAATTCAAGTCCTGTTGTGTAATGAGGAAGTTTAATTAAGGCCCCACATTACAGCTGTAAATGTTCCTTTATATAATAAGGTCTAAATGAAACTGAACCTAATCAAAGTTACAATTCCTTCATTAGCAAATTACAAACAAGAGCTCACAGCTGACACGCCGGCTATGATTATCACAACTAATTACCTCGTTGTTACCGGCCGGCCTGAAACACTGCTCAGATGTCCGTCTGCAAGAGCAAATTAAGGCCACATCGGGCTATTCCTGTGATCACAAGGGGCTCTTGTATGGCGATCTGATTTACCCCTGTCTCCTGGCAGCCAGCGGCCCAATCAAAGCCACGCGACAAAGGCAGCTTTGAAGCCAAGCGCAGCCTAGAAGCACACTCCATATGCAGGTGGGCAGACCGCACTTCATTAGGCTGTTGTCACATCTCCCTCTTCTTATTCTAATGATCCTATTTGAATACTCACAGGAACCCCTTCTAATTGATGTCAAGTGAGTGGCTTCCACATTCATCAACAGAGCACATCACCCGAGCAAGCATCACCTCAGGCCGACCCGAGGTGTGTCTCCAGCAAGGCAGGGAAGGGGACAACGTGTACCTGCTTAATTGGGATGGCTCGACCGCTCCCGATGCTGTCCGCACGGCTCTCCAGGCCTTTTTTCTCTTTGTCTGGGTCACTCCCTTTCCGAGACTGTAAAGCAAAGCAAAGTTAGCATTTGGGTGAGGGTTGCTCCTCTATTTGCATGGCTCCCACCAACAGGACTTAGAAGCCATGTCTGGGACATGCATGTGCACAGACAGAGAGACGGACAAACACACACACACACACACACACACCCCTTAGAAATAGACCCAACAAGCAGTTCACCACAATGACTCATCATTCTAAAGAACATTTTCTAAACTTTCTCCCTGACTTTTCTACTGCGAGATTATCTTTTAATTCTTTTTTAAAGAGTTCAAAATTCAATTACTAGGAACCAATGGACCATCTAGGAAAGCAACGCCCAACCAAAAAAAAAAAAAAACACTCAAGCTGCCGTTAACCTAGACAAGGAGAAGGGCTTTGCTGCTTGTTTGGAAAATCCACTTCAGAGATGTATATATTTAATTAATGTCTGAATGATTTAAAAAATTCTATTACTACTCAGCTGTGCAATCTAACACTACACCCTTGATTAGTATCGAGGTACAGATAATGGCTCCTTTTATTGCCTTCTGGATGGTTAGGAAATACGCATTTCAAAGTTAAACTTGTCTACCAACCCACAAAAAGCAGCTGGGGGGTGGGGGATGATGAAAATCTCCTTTTGACAAAAATGTCAATATTTGGGGAAGATAAGAAGCTGTTTGTCTGCCAACTTCCTGAGCCAATTATCTTGGATGGATTGTTGACACTGTGTGAACTACCCATCGGGATGGCTGGTGCAGGGCTGTGTCACTCAAGGAAGGCATGACCCCAGGTGCACCTGGACTTGGAATAGTCCACGACCCCTCTCCTGATGGCACGAGAAAGTGTAAGCACGATGATTTTTCTGACAGATTTATTTTATTATGAGAGAAAGATCTGAGACTCGTCCTCCTTAATAACGGTGCTGACAAGTGAGGACTTCACTCCATTACTTTTCCACGGGAACATTACTCACGCAATATTGAAAATGGAGAAACATTTTCATGTGCTTTTCAAATCTGAGATGATATATGAAATGGAGGCTTGGTGGTGTCCAGTGCTGCTGGAAACAGCTAATGAAATTCAGTTTCAAAAGGATGGGGGACAAAACGGCTGATTTTTAAAAACATTATTGAAAGAGGCAATGCCATTAGACATAGTCCAAGTACGAGCTGGTGGGACGCACTTAAAATTCCACAAAGGTCACTGCAAGATTCAGAAACACGACCAGGAAAGAGGAGATCATGATGTCATTTCAAAGGCAACCAGTTTCCCAAGAGGCAGCCTTCAGGAGAAAGCAAGCTACATTCCATGGTTACGGGAGCTCAAATTTATCAAGCATCTACTGTGTGCCTCTTTTTTGGGGGGGATAGAAGCTTGGAATGGGACCCCAAAGGAAAAACAAAAACCAAGCAGCCAGTAGAAAGTAGAAGGAGGCTAGGAGAGAGATGGCAATGCATCTACCCTCATCGTGAATTTAAGCTATTGTGGAGGCTCACTTCTTTCTCCAGTTCTTTAATAACGTACAGTATAACTATCTACAACCTTGAGTTCTCCCCCAACACACACCATTCAGTTTCCAGGAAAACAGGCAAGTGAGGTTTCTGGTTGGAAGATGAATTTCAAAGCTTGACTTCAAAACATTTAGATCACCAGAGAACATCAGCAGGATTTTAGAAATTTGATCCTAAAAAGCTAAATTTAGAAATCCATCTTCATTATTTTCTATTAACCAGAATAATTAACAAAACAAACATTTAAAAAAAATGAACATTTTCCTTGCGGCAGAGCATCTGTCCCCCATCACCGAGCAGACTCCTCGGGAGCACCGTGTGGCTGCTCGCAGCTCCGCATGTATCCCGTAAAGGGGAAGAGCTGAGCTCCACATACCACAGGGGATGAATGACAGGACAACAGGGGAGTCCTGACGTTTGGTGGAAGGAACCATAAAACGACAGTTTCGAGGAAAGAGGAGGAACGAGCTTCCGGACAGGTTTTGCTAACGGTAGTCTCACCATACTGTCATCTTCCACAGGCTACCTCGGAGAAGACCCAAAGCCAATGACTAAATCAAAACAACTCCAGCAGGCATCAACCCCTGCAGCACCTGCACCCCAGGGAGCCCCCTGACTTGCCTGCCCATTTTGGAGGTGGTAACTGTAGCGGATTATCTTTGCATGGCTGTGAGACAGCTCTGGGCAATTGCCAGGAGCTGGCAGCCCTTGGTACCCAAAGTGACTGTATGCTGGACCCAGCTAGCCTAGCAGGGAGACCAGGGTTCATCACATGCACTGAAGAAGGTCTGGAGACTCCCTGCGACAGAGGAAGGCACCCGCTTTGTTTCAGAAATGCTTAACTTCCATCAACATGTGTGAAGAGAGTCTTACAGACAGCTCTCCTCACCTGAAAGAACCCCCTTGCCCCTTCCAACCAGTAAGGCAGGAACAGATGGAGCACACCACGCCAGGCTTCTGTGTTCCTCTTCTCTACAAAACAACCAGCATCATTCAAACCGTTCTCTTCTACGATGACTCCCACTGGCCTGTCTTCCCAGCTTCTATGGGTCATTCGATGTTCTGTGTAGGCTGAATGCTGCTGTGCTTAGGTTTTGCATGTAAGCTTTCAAAACCATGTGGAGAATGTGAAAGCCCAGAATGTGATGAGATATAGCAGGAGATGCCATACTGGCTCACTGGGATGAATGCTAGCCTGGGACAGAGGCAGGGCAGGGCAATGGGTGGGGAGGCCTTCAACTTCTACTTAGGACTTTCTGACTTCCTGAAGCAGTAGTAGCCGCAGTAGAAAAACACCCAGTTTGATGAGTAGCACAGGAGTATGTCTGCTTTTTATTCCTGAATATTTGAAAATATTTTCCAAAAAACCTATTTTTCCCACATGTGAAATGGGGCTCGTAAGCTAAATTAACTGTTCTAAATCCCCATACTACAAAACTGCAGATGAAATGGATAAGCCGCTTACTGTCTGCTTTCTTCAAAGTCCTTCCATAGAAATAAGCAAGCTAAGAGTCAACCTAACTTCCTGCCACATAGATAATACATAACTTACTACTCTTACAGTGATTTTAAGTCTGAGCCATTTCATACAAAGCCTATAGGAGTTGTTTTAAAATGGGCATATATGCAAATAAAGCCATCTGGGAGTTGAAGATGTTTTCCTGGCGTGGCCCCTTATAGAACTGCTTTCAAAAGCACGTAGGGTGGCATGAGCAGAATGACGTACTGTCTACTTGATTCCTTCTGGCCTTGGAAATGCACTGGTGAATTACTGGATGGAGCTGTAACTTGCGCACTGCCATCACGGGCTGTGGGAACTGCTTTTCACCACGAGGGCTCGCCTCTGGCCCAGCTGTACGGACCTCTAGATAAGCGCACACTTGCACAACAAGAGCCCAGCCCACAACTAGAAACATAGCCAGATGTGAAAAGGCAACAAACTTACATAGTTAAGGACAGCACGAACTGGAAACTGAGAGAATTAAGTTTCTTACTTGTTTAGATTTCAGAATTCATTGGCCTTCTTTTCATTCCTTGGTTGACACTGACATCTAGTGGAGTCAGTGTTTCCGAGATCCTCAACTTAAAAATACTCCTCACCAGCACATTCTAGTCAATGTCAAAACCAGTGTTCTGGGAACACTGGCTTGGCAGTTGGATTCCATTTCTAAAATGGTTTACTCTCAATTTGCTTTCTGATATTAAAGAGGAAGAGAACCCACATTAGTAATGCATATAGACGCAGGTAAGATCCACTGATGATCAGGTGACCTTCCTGTACCCTTGTGTGTGTGTATGTATGTATGTGTATGCATGTGTATATATGCATGTGTGAGCATGTATATGTACATGTAAGCATGTGTGTGTACATATGTATGTATGTAGTGTGGGTACATGTAGGCCACAGTGCACATGTGGAGGTCAGAGGACAACCTCGGGGTGTCTGCCCTCTCCTTTGACCTTGTTTCAGACAAGGTCTCTCTCATTTTTGCCACTGGGAAGGCCAGATGAGCTGGCTTAAGAACTTGGGGATTCTCTTAACTCGGCCTCTCATGCTGTAGGCACAGACACACATGTGGTTCTGGGACTCTGATTTTGTCACCAGGATCATGGAGTAAATGCCTCTAAACACTGCGCCCTCTCCCCAGCCCAATTATGTGTTGCCAAATCTGAGCCCAGATGGTGAGTCTTAGGATGCTTCCTGAGGGACTCTGAAGAAAGCCCAGTGTGTCAGTGAGTTCCTTGGATGGGGGGGGGGTGCAGTGACACCTGTGGTGCTGAAGGCAAAGCCACTCCAGCCCCACATCCACCTCCTGTGCCAGTCCAGAGCATCTGGCGTGTGGAAAGGGCAGTGACACACGCCTTCTGAGGGGTCAGATTCCCTCCGTGCTCTCTTCATGCTTACACTAACACGTTTACTTTGACCAGGAAGCCGCAGGATGGCAAGGATGGAGCACACTCACACTCACTCTCCACACCAAGCAATTCCCATGCTGGTCACGATCCAAATCTTTGCTTCTTGTGCTTTTCATAGACTCCCCAAGAATCAGTGCCATCCTCACTATTCACTTTGGATTCCAGGACTGTCCCCCAATCCTGTGGCAGGCCCATCACTAGGACTAAAATGCTTGGGGCTGACACTCACGGTGAACAAGTTGGACCGGCGCTTGGATTGCTTCCGGACAGGGGTTGGAGTGTTGGCAGTGGGAGGGACATCGATCCGAAGTTCCTTCTGGCTGGTGCTTGGGGTCGAAGGGACAGAGGAGGAGTAGTCGCTTAAACTTCCGCCTCCGTTACTTGTCTGTAATGAGCAGAAACCAAGGCTTTAACAACCAGCCTAGAAACCCAAGCAGGGTCACAGCCAGCCAGTGAGCAAGCCACAGTGAGGAAGTGCATGTGAACCAACGTGGATGCCTTCCCTGACGTGGCCTGTTCTACCAGCTCCAAGTCCATCTCAGAGCACACCATCATCTGAGTTGCTTTGTCTGAGAATGGGGACCAAGAGGTCTCTATCACTGAACTTGAGATTTTTAAATATGACTTTTTTTTTCTTTTGGAGACGGGACCTCTCACTCTGTAGCCTACAGCCTATGCTGTTCTAGAATTCATTAAGTAGCCCAGGCTGACAATGACCTCCCGGTGTTCTTCCCGTCTCGGCCTCCCAAGTGCCGCGATTATAGGCAGGAGCCACCACACTCAATGAACTTGAAAATTTCTGCACTGATATAATTCTTCCTCTGAAAAATGAAGAGGATGGTTAAACTACATGATCTGATGGTTTCTCAGTGTTCTATGTGGGATGAAAAGGCACAGTCACCCCAAACCACTAGTGACATTTTGAAATGTCTCCAGACTGCTGGAAGTTAAGCGACACCAGCCATGAAGGTGTTCACCTGTGGCTGCACCTCGCAACACACTGGCCTCCCAGGCACACGGAGCACCCGAGAGGAAGCCTGCTCACTGCAACCCCTGGAAGAGGCACCGACGGAATGCATGTCTAAGGAGTGCCAATCACAAAACGAGTACAAACAAGACAAAGCCACCAGCAGCCTTAATAGATGCCTGCTTGGGTCCTTCAAAATGACAATTACTTTGTTTGCTTCAAGTAAATAATTTAACAAAACGTTGTTATGGAAAGCGCGCAGTTTCTATGGGGCCTAGGGGAAATGGCAGTTAAAATTGGATGCTGCAACCACATTTCAGCATATAGTGGGGGCTAGCCATTAACATCTCCTCACAACGGTTTCTCCTACAAGCAGTCCAGGACCAAGACCAGAGCGGGCGATTTCAATCAGAAGTGGAGACAGCAGCACACACCTGGCACACCCCGCCCCCCACCCCAGCGCGTCTCCTCACACAGGCAGCGTGAGGATAGAAAACATTAAAGAATGATTCCCACAGCAGTTTCTGAGGGACATGGGCAGCCAATTAAACATGCTGTTATTTATAAAGTTGATAAAAGACACCAACAGGAGCCTTGGCATGGGCTGCACACATGCCCTTCTCAAAGCCCTCCCTGGCTCCGGGTGCCCCGTGCCCCACCTCCCACACCTACCTGACTCACATGCACAACGGACACCTGTGCCGAGCACACCGAGGAGTGGCTGGGAGAGTTGGGTAGGGACTTGCAGGGACCTATGGACAGCTGTTGTTTCTTCCTGGTGGCAACGATCTTCTGGGCAACTGGTGGACACAGAGACAAACGACATCAACGTGAGGCTGTGTCCAGACAGGAGACACACAGAGAGATTACAGGCATACCAACATCCAGGATTTCAGCTTCTACTGTGTACGGCTAGTGTGACCAAAAAGCACTTCCCAGAGCTTCCTCCATCCCCCTCCAGTGGATTGTGGCCTGCAAGCAAGCTCTGGCCAATGGGACGAAAGCAGAAGGATCACATAGCACTTTCAGGGCTCCTCAAGTGAGAACACTTGGTTCATGTCTTCTTTGTCTTTTAGTTAATCTGCCTGAAATGCAGGAATGTATCTTTGGCCCCATGGTCATCAGGGGTGACTAGCTGGCACTGGAAATGGAAGCCACACCATGATCAGGACACAGAAGGGTCCTGATTCCCTGGAAGTCCTCAGCAAGCACGCTCAGACTCTTCAGGGGACTCAAACGTACAAGAGGTGGAGCATGTCTATTTCTGTAGGTTGTCCCAAGAAAATAACATTTTCCAGTTACTTGGAGCAAAGATAATCTCAAACAAGACATGGAAATTTAATAAAACCTCTCTTTGGAAGCCAAAAATCATCTTCTTGTTGTTGCTTGCATTGTCTGAAGAATGGCTCTTAATTGTACAGGCTGTGGAGAATTCCACTTGAGCATAATTGCATCAAAGACCTTTTTATTTAAACATATCGCCACAAACACTGCAACTTTATCTTAATCAATACAAATCTAAATCTAACCAGCCATAAGTTCGCTTAGCAAACAGACTCACTGATAAAGCATGCTGAATTTAATTGGAAAGGAAGCCAAGATCAGAAGGCCCATCAGCACCAATAGGTGTCATCCCAGGAGAGGGGCCAAGGTTTTTATCTGGATGGATGTGTGTCTTTGGGGAGGAGCTGTCATTAAGTTCGAGGCCACAGGTCCTTGCCTCTGCCCAGGTAAGGCCATAGGTGATGACAGACAGGCTTGCCACCTCTCTAGGGACATGGTGAGATGACAGACAGAGTCTGCATGGTGACAATTCTGTTTCCAAATAAATGCAATTTTAAGCAGAGAACTGGTCTGTCCAAAGCTTATGGTTTTCACATAAATGGATGGAAGTGTAAACATGATTAAGTAGAAACACAATATATAAAAAATGGCTCCGGCAGCTGAAGCAGCACCTCGTTAGTCACAGCTCACCTCCGATAGCTCCTTATCATCCCGAAAGGATGCTATCAATTAATTTATCTTCCCATAGTGTATCGATCATAACCTTCATCAGCTAATCACATTTAAATCACAGAGGGCTATCGTGGCACTCTGTCATTTCAAAACCATTGGCGAATTGATCATGGGTCTTTGCAGACCTACATTACAATATTTTGAAAATCATTATGTGAACTCAAAAAATAAAATCAAAGGTCAGAGTCCAATAGTTGAAAAGGAAGTGCATTCAGAGAGGCACTGAAATTCCAAAGGCCAAAATGGAATTACCATTACCTCAGTGCCCGCTAATATCCCTCCTCTGAAAAACTACACAAGGGGGGTTTGCCGACCAACTCTGTGGCGTTTTGATTTCCCTCCCAGCCTCAGAGTCCACCTGGACATCCCTCACTGGCTTGAATCATTAACCCCAGGGAAGGGACGAATGTCAGGTCAGACGTGCATGATTGGAGCCCTTTGTGGCACCTGCTATGCAGATGTCCCAAGCAAGAGCTGAGAAACTTTTCTCAAGCATGTTAGAGAAGCACTCATTCTGTGACCCATCAAACGCAAATGGACACTGTCCTTCCTACATAGAGCGACAGGCTAACGCGGGGGGGGGGGGGGGCGCGAACAGTTGACAGCAAAGCCTCCCTGAACTGCACCGAGTGTGGCCACATCCACCTCAGCTGACAACCGATGGCCTTTGTCATCACCACTTTCTCTATCTGTCCCATTTCCCCGTTATGTTTAAATCTTTCCAACTCACACACACACCAATGAAATGATTTCTAAGGATTGTGTCCTCACGTGCAGAGACTGCTTTAGAGATGCAAGATGGCGCACAGTGGGAAATAGTTACCTTAAGAAGGACAAGAGGTGGACAGGGAACAGCTGAGGGACTTGGAATCCCATCAGGAAATGGACAAGCACTTCTGAGCAACAGCCACAAGTTTGCTAACTATTTGCTGATTATCCCAGGGAGCCAGTAAGAGGACTCACTTAAAGGTATTTCTAAACGCATCACTTGGTGGGCGAAAGAGTACAGTGTCAACTGTTAAGCAGGATTGGGACTGTGCCCACCATCACAGGATGGACAGGAGCCCCAATCCACAGTAGAAAAGTGGGGAGCTAGCACATGGGAAAACACTTGGCCTTCCCTAATCACTACTCTCAGGCATGAACCCCCAGGACAGGCACTGTTCTGTTGCCTTTACGATTAATGATGACATGCAAGACACATCTCCCCAAGACCCCTCAGACTGGGGGGCTCTCCATCACTGACTTCTGTGTTGGGCCATGCATCCAATGAAGGAGTCGTGTATTACACACCAATGTTTAATTTTAGTTTATTTTTAAATGTGTACCTATCAAAGACACAGCCACCCAAACTTCAGAGAACCTGAGACCTGTGCTTTCTCAAACTTGGACACACCCTAGACTATAATTTGTCATGTGCTCTGTGTCATCAGCAGGATGGAGGTCTGTCCCTTTACCACCGAGCCCACCAAATCCATGGCCCCTCTCCTGGATGACACCTACTGGTGGCGATGGACCTATTATCCAAATCCAACTGGTGAGCTCCTCTCTCCTACCTCTGGAGTCATACAGCAGGCTAGCCCAGGCAGTGTGGTGGGAGGTCAGGATGGCCCCACCCTAGGGAGGAGGTGGGCTGGCTCAGTGGGACATGGGGCTTCTCAGGGCAGGAACTGACTGACGTCCGTAAGTCGAAGCATACTTGTGTGCTTGTATTCCCATTCTTTCGTTAAAAAGCAGTTAATGAACAACAAAAGATGATGCATATTTGCTTTCTCCACAAATTTTGTATTTTCTAGCAACCAAGGAAGCCTCTTTTAACTGGGAGTAAAAATAAAACTGAGATTTCTCTGCTCCATTCTGACCAAACACTCACTGTTTAATTCCATGAGGTTTCTGGGTCATCTACTAGGAGGACAGGTCACCTCTGGTCCCAGCAGAGGAGTCCAGCTATTCACAGCTCCATGACCACACACACCTTTCTCATCTCTACCTACTCGAGGACTAAGCTAGGCCTCGCTTTAATCTTTCATAGAAAGACCAACGGAAGTGGGGCGTGGTGACTCATGTCTGGAATCCCAACACTTAGCAGGCTGAGGTAGAAGACTGGGCTTCATGGTGAGCTCCAGGTGAGCCAGGGCTACAGAGTGTGACCTGTCTCAAAAACTCCAATCAAACAAAGAGAAAGAATGAGGTAGGGACAGCAGTAAGGACGGGATCTTACCACTACGAGCATGCCCAAGGATCCCTGAGCGCCCCAGGTACAGGCCAGTGCCTCCAACCTACACTATTCCCAAAGCAGGGGCTGCGGACTCCTCTGCCTCATCCTATCTTCTCCATTTCCAAGGGAATTTGCATAACTGACATAGGAACAGAGCCTGGCATTCAGGAATCACCAGGGCCAATGCTACTGCAGGCCTCACGCTCTGGCCCCCTTCTTGAAGCCCATGCACTTGACTGAGGACACCTTCCTGTCCTCTAATGCCCCGACCTGGAGTCTGCTCCTGCACTCCTGGCACCATTCCCACCTGACTCCTGGGCAGCTGCCTGGACCTTCTTCTCTGCATCTTCCTCTGGCTGCCTCTTCGGGCACTGCTTCTCTCTCCAGCTTCCATCCAGGGAGGTGGCTCTATATCCAAACTTCAGTGCTAATGGCTCCCCCCATGGGCAAGTACTTCTCATGTTCTAGAGCTGGATGCCTACAACCACTCCAACACCTCTGTTTCAGTGTTCAGGCCTCCTCATGTCCACCATACCTCACGCAGGACAGACAGATAAGACCCAGCAGATCAAGGGTCCTACTAACAGAGTCTCTCTGAAACCCACCCTTGTGGCCACCAACCCAAGACTGTGCCCTCCCCTAGCTGGTTACAGAGACAGCTGCCAAGGAACCCTCAACTGTAGCCTAAAGGCCCAAACTCCCTGCAGGGTGACCTCCTCCACGGTAAAACTGGCAGTTCTGTACTCCTGTGATTTTCCTGTTGGCAAGACTGTGCAATCTCTTCTAGAGAGTTCTCAGAAAGCCAGATGTCCCACAAGGTTCAAGAGGGAGCAGATGGGCTATAGATGGCTCAACTGTTAAAGGTACTTGCATGCAAAGCGTGATGGCCTGGGTTCCATTCCCCAGTGCCCACAGAAAGCCAGAGCCACAAAGCGGGGCAGGCATCTGGAGCTCATTTTGCAGTGGCAGGAAACCCTAGAATACCCATACTCAGTCTCTCTGCCTCTTTCTCTCTCAAATCAATAAATAAATATCTTTTTTTTTTTAAAAGGAGGGATTTGGATGACATGAATAGTGGAGGTTGGTATTGTGACCTCGGATGACACAGCTCTGTCACCTATGGAAGTGTCAAGCTCTGTCTACCAAGACCCACAAGTTGACCCAAGTGAGAAGATAGTGGAAATCAAACCAGATTTGTAAAAGGATTTTGCTACTGGGAAAAGCTGCATCGTGTTGAGGATGCTAACCTGCAGCTGAGAGGATCGTTCCCAGGGTGCGATGTTAGTGATTAAGTAGTTCTAACAATACTTTCAATGTCTGTCACAAGCACACTGGTCAAGGCCAGCTAGCAGGAGACTAAATAAATTCCACGATTAGTTTTTTGACAGTATCAATATGTAGCCCAGGCGGACCTCTAGTGATCCTCCTGTCTAAGCCTCCCAAGTCTTGGGGTTCCAGGAATGTGAGATAAAAAGTATTTTAAAGGCTCAATTTATGAGTCATTGAGTGGTCTGTCCGTATCTTTGGTGACATCACCTGAAGGTAATTCTGACTTGACCTTTCACAGCAGGTCTCTTCCCGAGAACCGCCCAGAAATGATCAAGGTCCCTGTGGGCTGTAAATCTTCCAGGAGCAAATAGAAGATCCCCTAATATCTCCACTCCATTTTAAATTACAGGAGGGTGATCATTAAACTGGCTTATTAATTAAGGAGAAATTAATTACCAAATTATCTAAGTAGTTCTGAATGTGAGACTTAGGAGTGAAAAAAAAAAACCTGAAATTTTTTTCTCACTGAGAAAACGGCAAAGTCAGTAAATGTTGGAGGTGGATGATGGGGTCCTGCTGGTGATCCAACTAAGAAAACTCAGAGCGAAAGTGGGCAAGAGTGAGGGGAGTGAGGGCAGCACATGCCTCCTGGATGGTTAGGTTTCCAGGGTGCATCACGCGGCACGAGGGAACCCACAGCACAGCACCTGCCTGCTGCTACCTCAGCACCAGACCAGATCCTGCCCAATGAAATGTCAACCAAAACCTGTCAGCTCACATCATCATGCAAGATAGTGGGCCCATCCCCACGGACTCCTGGTGTTCCAGAAACACCCGACAGCATGCTTTGAGACCCATATATATTTACATGTGCGTGTCTGTATGTGTTTGAGCACATGCCTGTGCAGGTGTGGGTGTGGACAGAAGCTGTCACTGTCTTCCTCAGTCACCTTCTACATTTGTGTGTGAGGAAGGGTCTCTCGCTGAACCTGGACCCACCCGTTCCTCTAGACCCTCCAGTCAGCAAGCCCTAGGGATCGTCCCGTCTCTGCCTCTCCAGCACTGGGATTACAGGTGTGCAATACCATATCCATCTTTTGTGAGAGCTGGGGATCCGAACTCAGGTCCTTAGGCTTGCATGGCAAGCGCTTTACCACAAAGCTATCTCTCCAGCCCCGCTCCTCTACTTAAAAAGTCCTCTGGTCTAAGGCATGCCATGGTGAAAGAGGAGCTTCTATTCCTTCTGGTGAAACCTGAGCTTTTCCTGAAGTGGTGAAACCTGAATTCTTAATCTGAGATTCCGTTCTTGTCTGTATTCTTTTTATCTCATTGTATTAAAACAAATTTATCTTCATTTATGTCGCAATTACCTATTAGGGTTGTTAATTTGCTGGAAATGAAGCTATTGTTTAATTGCTCCTATTAATCGGGGGATTTAAATGCCGGCTGCAATAAACAGTTACCTTCAGGACGGAGCAAAGTCAAGGCTGCTGACATTAATTTCAGAATCTTAGGAGGAGGGAGAATTTCTGCCTGGTTTCCCTTTCCCTCCAGAGAAGAAGAGAAAGAACATGAAACACTCAAGAATCAGGTACTGAGCAAACAGGTCTGTCAGATACTTTAGATACGTAATTCCGACATGACCATCACAGCAGGGGGCATCACATTACATGGTAGGGAACCCCCCACCCAGTGCCCTTTCGGCTGTCAAAAGTTGGGCACTCTTGATCTTGGTGACACTCAGGCAGCAGCAGGTCAGCAAGGAAGTACAGTGCTGATAGGCCACTGGGGTTCCTGCCTCAGAAGAACAGAGACCCACACAAGTGCCAAACATTCGCTGTGCTGAAAAATGAGGCTTGGTGTGCCCCGGCTGGGGCCAGCCAGGACGCACAGGCACCCAGGGTGGCTCAGCACTGCTCACATTTGGGGGAACAGGAGTGTGCTTATCCCAATGAATCCCCTGTAGGATCTCCTTCAACTCCCAGTTCATCCTCCGTGTCACCAGTGTCCATCAGACAGTCAGGTCTGTGCTTTTGGAGGCCCACCACAGATACTGGTGGCTCTCCTGCCCCCTCCTCCTCTTCCTCGTGCCCCCACCGCCCTGCCTTCCTTGGCACCCCATCCACACAGTGGGCAGCCACTGACCTCACCCATGAACCTTTCCACACCATCGTTGATGGCTAATTGTTATTTGATCAGATCAGGCAGCAAGTAAGGCAGGCCTGTGAGGGTGTTTCCAGGAAGGACTGAGGGGAAAGTCCTTCTCCCAGGATGGGAGCCCTTCAGTGCCGGGTCCGTTCTGGTCACCGCGGCTGGCTACCTTCATGCTCCTGTCCTTCGCTGACATCAGAAGCCAGCTTCAGCCTTCCAAGGTGGACTGAAGGCCAGCGGCTATCTGGGAGTCTGCTAGGCCTTCAGGGCCAGCCTTGTGGTCTGAGCAGCTGCCTGGGTCTCTGGCTCTCCAGTGTGCAGATAAGACAGCCCCTGTTAGACAGCCCAGCCTTAGTGATTGGGGAAGCTGATCTAACAGACCTCTTTACTATACATTTACTCTAGCGGTTCTGTTCCTCCAGACTAGCACACAATCCCTAGTTTCCTGTGTGGTCTCCTAACTGGTTTTATCAGCCAATTTCCCTAATCCAAAGCCGTCCCATCTTCCAGGTCTTCTACTACCCTTAGCCAGGAGTATATTCAGCCCGGCAGAACTCCAAGCTAAAGTGCTTGTCTTTGGCTTCAACCCATGTCACTTGCTTGTTTTCCCGCAGGTCACTACATGATGCTCCGCTCTCTGGGCTCCAACAGAGTGCAGCAGGTTGCTAGTCAGTCCATGGTTACTGTCCATGGAGTCAGTCAGCTCAGCTGCTTTGCCAGGCTGCACAGCATTTCTCCCTGGTTAGCTGATCCACACATTGCACCACGGAGCAGCTAGAATGTGCCCAGTGAATACTAAACAGGAGAGACTGTGAAACCTGACGACTCTGCCAGGAGGACCAGTGAGAAAGCTAAGCCCACGCCATACCCGCCTGTCAAAGCATCCCATGAGAGAGGCCTTCCTTCCCTAGGTTCCCAGGAAGTTAACACCCAACCTTGTTGGCTGGGCACTCCAAGAACTCCTGGTTCTCTGTGCCTGTCCTATGGACGGTGATTCCTTTCCTGCCTATGTCAGGGACACAGGAATAGTGCTGTGGACAGAGGTACACGAAACACGGCAAGAGTCATGTGCACGTGTGCATGGGGAGGTTGGGGGGGGGAGTGAATATTCAGAAGCTATAAATACAACAGACAAGGGAAAACAGAAGCAGCAAGCATTCAGTTAGACGGTGAAGTGTTAAGAGGCCTCCAGTGCAAGCAATAATTAGTACACAATGAAGAAATGCTTTAACACCACACACAGCCAGGGTGCAAGGCTGCAGATGCAGTTCCAAGGGCTAGCCCAGCCCCTGTGCCCAGTTCTAAAACCATGATCAGTGAGGAGGCTGACCACAGATCCCCAGGCCAACTCCACCTTATCACTGAAGCCTGTGAACAGGAGACAAGACCATGGCAGGGGGGTGGGTGGTAACAGCTTTCTCTAAAGACGTTTAATACAGATCAGCGTACTGTGCAAAGCTACCCCAGAGAATGAGGAAGACAGCAGGTATGGAAGAAAGTAGATGGTGAGCTCATATCAACACAAGAGGCCCAACGCCCTGCACTTGTGAGCATGAGCCCTCCTCGGTGGGGTCTGCGGGGCCTCAAAGGCAGGCAGGCGTCCCCTCCAGGCCCTCGTCTGCTGAGGAGCAGCTGACCTGGCTCAGGTCTACTGGCACAATAAGGTCAGAAGGCCAAGTACCGGTTCACTTGATGGTCAAAGCCTGCTAACTAGACGAGGTGAAACTGCAATCTCTGGGTTCAAGTGACAGACCCTACCTCAAATAATATGGAGAACAGAGGAAGACACCGGATATCAACCTCTGGCCTCCATATGGGAACACATACTTGCATACATACAAACACACACAGAGGGGCATGTATACCACACAAACATACAGATGCAAAACAAAACAAACACATAGGCAGAGCTCGCAGCAGCTAGCATACTTTGATCTGGACCAGAAAGATAGGAGAGATGCTTCAGCTGAGGGTCATGTGACCAGCAATGCCTTTGGACCCTGTTCTGATGTCACCACGATCCAGGCTAGCCCAGGCCAAAGACACAGCCACAGATGAGAAAACAGGTAACATTTCCAATGCCACAGAGAAACCGCAGTACAAGTCTGTTCCAAAGGCCAGGAGATGATTAACTTTCTTGCTCACTCGTGCACAGGTTGGATGCAAATCAGTGCCTTCCAAGCCCCGGCGAATGAATATCCCAATAAACTGGCAATACAATTTACATGGCAGGCAAGGATCAGAAAGATAAATGGCTTAAACAAAGAGGGGGAAATGAACCTGTCACTTCTCCTCAACTCATCAAGCTGTCTCACAGAGGAAGCTGATGGTCCCGGAGAAGTGCTTCTGACACCCAGAAGGTGAAGGCTTGCCCAGGAATCTTTAATCTGCACAGTGAGGCAGCCCAGTGTGCACCAGACACAGTTTCCATCCACCACTTAAAATCAAAAGCTACTGGTTACAAAATACAGGAACCCACTTTTAGCAGTGAAGTCAGGAAAACGTAAAGACCAGGGAGGCTGTGGGCGGTTGGAGACAGAGAGCCAGGAAACAGGGAGATGAGGACTGAAAACATGGAGGGAGAAAAATAAGAAGCGTGTCAGACTGATTGTGCTCAATTGTTCACGCTAAAGAAATGGCTCAGAATTTATTTTTCATTTTTCAAGGAGAGAGAGAGAGAGAGAGAAAGCACCAGGGCCACCACTGTGTGGGTCTGGCCCATGTGGGTCCTGGGGTATTGAACCCAGGGCCTTAGGCACTGGAGGCAAGTGCCTCCTCAACCGCTGAGCCATCTCTCCAGCCCAAATGGCTCAGAATTTTAAAAAGAAATATGAGGAAATAGAGGTGAATGAGTTTCACGTGGTGGTCGGGCCTTTATAAAGGCCAGCAGGAGACGCCACACCTCAGCAGACTAGGGACAGGCATGGCGGGGGAACAGCAGGCTGGATTCCTTCCTCCCTCTTTTCCTCTTTCAGGTGCGGGCACACTGTGACACACGTGTGGAGGTCACAGGACAGCTTCTGGGTGGAGTGCTTCTTCCTCTCCACTTCCTTTTGAGGTAGGGTCTCACAATGGTCACGGCTTCTACAGACAAGCAGACCTTCCCTTCCCGCCTCAGGCGCAAAGTCTGACTTGTTAGGTGGATGCTGGGGTTCCAACTCGGAGACTCAGGTTTCCATGGTCAGGGCTTTATCCACTGAGCCATCTACCCAGCTCGGGTTTCTTCTTAATAAATGAATATGCACTGAGCTCAACCAGCTTAGCTAAAGCTGTAATTCCAATTTCCCTCCCACATGGAGATTCACGGGCTAAAGGAAGAGCAGGGAGCTTGGAAACTTCTCCAACTTTCTATTGGTTATAATGTGCACACCTCTCCCTAGGTACCTTTAAACTTTCAAAGAAAAATGAACTGGTCCATCATGCCCAAAGCTGTTTTCCTACCTCTGGAAAGAGTTATCCTTACAACCTCTTCCATAAAAAAAAAAAAGACACTTTCTTCCTAAGGTTGGGGAGCAGATGTCTTGGTGGGGACACCAACTCTGTGAAGCCTGAGGAGGCTGCAGTGGCCCCGAGGAGTGAGGACACACACACGCTGGCTTCATTAGGAAGAAGGATGAGATGATGAACGGATTTCTACCTGGTTGTCAAGGCGGCTCTGGGCATCAAGCCATCCATCAACCATTACTTCTCAGCTGGTACCAGCACCCGGTCCCTGCCTCTCCCACCACACAGAATTACGAGACCTTGAGTTATAGTAGATATTTAAGTGAGGAGGGTACAGGATAGATTTGAGGGCCCAATAAAATAAATGACGTCAAATTTTATAGAAGGAGCTTAAAAACCTCAATAATTCTTCTGCATAGCCTAAAGCCTTGGAAGAGTTTACAGTAGAGAGAAAGAAACTTTTTATAAGTTTTTTCCTCCTTTAATAAGAAATTAAGTTTATCAATTGCCATTGTAATTACTCACAGCACCTCCAGTAATTAAAAAGGTTCTAAATCTAATTTTATTTACATTTAGAATGCCTGAGGTCATCTCCGATCAAGACTTTGCATTTGTGAGTAATAATGTGTGGTGTTAATTAGAGTTCAGCAGAGAATACTGATTGATTGTGAATCTGTGATCTGCGGCGATTAGCAACAGTGAGAAGAAGGTCCAAGGACCTCCTTCTGGAATGCAGGAGTCCATATAAATGATTGACGCTCTTAACCTGCATGCACCTGTGTGTGTGTGTGTGTGTGTGTGTGTGTGTGTGTGTGTGCGCGCGCGCGCGCGCGCGTGCGCGCGCACACACACACAGAAAACTGAGGACAGCCTTGGGTGCTGGTGTTCACCTTCCATCTTGTTTGAGGCAGGGTCTCCTGTCCAGTGCTGCAAACACAAGGCCCACTGAACCAAGAACTGGGGATTCTCCTGCCTCCACCTCTCATCTCACCACAAGAGCACAGGGACTGTGGACAGGAGTTACTGTGTCTGTCTTTACGTGTGATCTAGAGCCAAACTCGGGTCTTCACACTTGTCATCTCCTCTGCCCCTGGCATTCGTCAAGAGTCACAGGAGCTTTTAAGAAGTCTCATAACTATACTGCAAATACATTTCTGCCTGTGAGCAAGAAAGTGCTTCACATATATAAAACTTCCTCTGGATCTGCTTTAATATAGATGGCTACAATGACATCAGAAATACAGCAATGACTGTGAATTCTCCTTAAATGTTTCTAATGCAAAATACAAACAGTAACAGAGTTGGCAGTGAACATGCAATTGTGCACTGGATGGATTTGATGGTTGCAGCTTGCTTGCTTTTAATTGCATATCTTTCTTTCCTTCCTTCCTTCTATCCATCCACCCATCATATTCATCCATCCACCTTTCCCTCCTTCCTTCCATCCGTCTGTTCACTTCAGCTTCGATGCATCTCCATCGCCAGCATCAGCACTAACTCAGATCATTAGCCTTGCTTGGAGATTAACAGAACATCCTGTCAAATGGACAAGTCTTAGTTACACCATTCCATGAGTCTTGACAAGAGTCTTCTACCATGAGCCCTGGAATTAAGCCGTTTCCACCACTCTAGGGCAACACCTACGTCTTCTCACCCATCTTGGCAGCCACCATTATGATTTTCTTCCTCACAGGTTATTCTGCTTGTTTAAGGACTTCCTATAAACCAACAACTCTTGTGGTCTGCTTCTTGGCACTCAATGCAGACCACGAGGGCAAGACCCTTCACAGGAAGGGTCCTCTCTCCGCCCTGGACTCCACTAAGGACATGGCGGGCTAGCACTGGGCGTTACACGTGCTGTCAGCACCTCCTCTGGTTTTGCCACAGAAACCTGTGCGCATGTTCTAGAGCATTAGGTCCACAGATGAGTTGATATGAGTGGCAGCTGTAGATAAAGGTTTGAAAACTCTTCAAACCAAAAATTCACCCTACTTTCCTCTTTACTCAAAATTCTTGCTTTAGGCAGGCGTTGTGGCAATCCCAGCACTTGGGAGACAGAAGTAGGAGGACCGCCATGAGTTTGAGGCCAGCCTGAGACTACATAGTGAATTCTAGGTCAGCCTGGGCTAGAGTGAGACCCTCCTCAAAAAACAAAAACAAAACAAAACAAAATCTTGCTTTAATCCACCCTAATATCCTTCATTAACAAAACCAGAAATCATTAATTGGTGACCTCAAGGTTTAAACTCATGGAGAAGAAACAGGTCACAATACCTATCACCGTCTCGTAGGGATCAAAACCTTAGAAGCTGATCAGAAACAAGCCACACAGCTCCCTGAGCACAGATCGAGAAGCCACCACCGTGCGACGCTTTACTCTCTGGCTGTGGAACACAAGCTACCACACCTGCTCTGCAGGCCTCCAGAGGGTCTCAATGCTGAACGCAGAAGACCGGTACTTCCAGGCTCTCTTACCTGAGCCACCGTGTGTAAAGGAAAGGAATAACTGATGCGACTCATGAAGTCATACAGAGGGGACTGTCTTATCTTCTGGGTCTGGAGTCTTTCCGCTGTTACAGTTGTATGACACATTTTCAGAGCTAACAACAAATTTGCTGACAAATGCACATTTTTAGTGAAGTGTCTGGACATTCATTTTGGATGAATACAAACAACTTGAGTGAGTAAAAAACTCAAATTGGTGCTAGTTACTAGCCCCCATCCTTTGTGCCTTCAAGAAACTGGCAGGACCGTAGGAGGACTCTCTGTTCCCTCGGGCACTCAAAACACGCCTGTGGGGGGTTAGAAACACTTGCTGTGCAAGCCCAGTGATCCAACTTCAGGCCCCCCGACACACATAAGGATGGACACAAGTGGCACACGTACACACCCCACAGAGACACACACACAAGTAAACACACCACAGACATAGACACACACCACAGAGAGACACATACAAGTACACACACCAGACAGATACACACACAAGTACACACCCCACAGACACCACCACAGACACACATACCACAGACAGGTACACACACACACACACACACACACACACACACACACACACACACACGGAGAAAAATCTTAGTCTGTGCTACAGAGAAGTTACCCATCAGTCTATGAAGAATCCACACGGCCATGCTTGGAATCCAGGTGGATGTGGGGTGACCCCCTGCCCAGCAGCCTCTCTGGAGAGGTCACGTGCACACCCTGCTGTATTTGCACCTCCCCTGGGCTGAGGGCCCTGCGGTCCAAGCACGAGCACTGAAGTCTTATCACTAAAGCTGGAGAGCGGACATTTTAAGGAGTTGCCCAGCATCACGGAGTCTCACCAAAAGAGCCATGACTGGGCCCTGAGGCGTTAAGTCTCCTTGGTCCATGAAGGCTGTCGGAAGGCACTCCTCCAGAGAAAAGATGGCCGATGAGATGGTGGTTTACATCCGCAAAGGCAAACTGCCTCCGGAAGAAGCTACTATCTGATATTCTCAAACAGGCTCACACACCATGGCCTCGTGGTGCAGGCCTTACCCTCCCAAGCTCCAGGGGCAATGGAGCTTCGGGGGTCCAGGACTTGGTGAACAGAGAGGAACGTGTGTCCAGAGAAAGCCTGGATGCATTCGGCAAGTTCCTTTAGTCGCCAATGAAGACGCCCGTCTTCCCTGTGCCTTGCTGGCCTTCATAAGCGTTTAACTGTCATAACACCTATAACTCAGCCCAGGAAGGCACCGCTGAGCATTTATTAGAAACCTCACAAAACATATAAGGCCCTTTGCACCTTAATCATTTGCTAACAGTTACAATAAGATTGTATTAAAAATTTAAACTGCCCTACTTAAGCAATTTCCCTTCAAACGTCCGTTTCCAGGGAAGGAATCCAAGGGATATGAATGTCGAACCCTTGGTCAGATTTATTGCACCGGAGAATATTTCTCCTGATATAGCTCTGATGAGTGAAGTCTAATGACTTTAGTTTTATTACTTTTTAAGCACTTAATGGGAAAATTTAGACATTTTCACAAGACTGAGCTCCAACACGAATGGTACATTTAAAAAATGACAGGTAGAGAAAGGTCTGTGAGATTACTTTAGACAGACTCAGATTCAATGCAATCAGTGGAGATTTTAAGGCGGTGACTAATATAGAGGGCTTGCCTCCACTGCTATTAGTTTGAGGCTTTTTTTCCCTAACTGTCTTAAATAATAGTCCAGAGAATATTTAGCAAAGACCAGCCATGGAGAATTTTATCATTACCCATGTAAAATTTTCAAGCCATTTGAAAGACCCCATAGTACGTAATCTCCCCGCAGCCATACCTAAACACCACCTTCCATGGGGAGGTTACAAGACAAACACCATAATCATCTCAGTGTCATTACCCCAGCCCTGGCCAAGATTCCCTGTTTCTACCCCCAGCCATCCTGCCAGCAGGAGGACTACCTTTCCAACATCGAGAAGCACTTTCAAAGTTTTCCTTGACTTCAAGTAATTGAGCCCCTAACTTAAGCCCACAGCTGTGATCCCCTAGATTTCAATTAAAGCTGAGGCAGTAACCCTATCAATCACCAAGGACGATAAATTTCCTATCTTTCTCATTAGCTACCCCATTGCACGGCTTAAATATCAACACACCTTGCCACAGGACTGTAAATTACTGGGCCTGAGCGGGTCTCCCTGCGTCAAGAGAGGCAGATCTGTGGTATGCAGCTACGCCGAGGCTGATTTACGCCTTGGGAAAATAAAACGCCACAGAGAAGCACAGCGACAGCAGATCTCTTTGCGTGCGTCTATTTGGCTTAAAACTGGTAATGGCATGCCTTTATTAGTTTGACTAAGTTTTATGTGCAAAATCCAATTTTCTGTGGAAATATATTTTTTGCTGCATCTGCCAATAAGATCTTTGGCAGTTACCTGTAGCTATTAATATTTTAAAATCCAAATTCCTCAACTTACTTTTTAAAGCTTTAAGGTGGAGGGGGGTTGGGAGAGAAGACAACCAACAAACGACTTCCCTCTTGAAATTAAAACTGCACACAAGGAGCGGAAGGGGCGCCTGCGTGGGGACCATCTCTGAGCCTCATCTGAATGGCTTCATCACATTTCCCTGAGGTTGCTCAGTCGTGATGAGATGTGGACACGGTCTGAGTGCTGACTTCATGAGCTGCACACTCAGAACACAGCCGAGCCCGTCTTGCTGCCGGGGTCAGAGCTTGCCGTAGCCGAGAAATAGCTGCTCATGCCTCGGGCGCCAGCTTCCTGCCATACCACATCCCCTGTGTGCCGACTTTAATTAATTCTGTCTTTCTAATTAAAACTGATGTAGAACATTTACCTGCTACCACCTCCAGCCCGCACCTGACGGAAGCCATCCCAGGGCAAGTTTGAAGTTCAAAGCCAAGGGCGGCCCTGGCCGTGACGGTACTGCCACCTAGTGGTCTGTGCTAGATTTACCTGCCTTTTCTCAAGAAGCTAGCATTTCCACGTGTTCCAGGACAGCCTGACAGTTTCAAGGGAGCTGCTGTGGTGAGAAGTAGACTTCTCATAGGAAAGAAGGCACACGATACTGAACCACAGATTTTCAGATTACAAGCGACCCAAGAGACCCGGAAGCAAGCCCATCAGCCCCAAATCTAACACAAAGCGACAGAATGTGACCCAGAGCTCTCTAGCCACAGGCCCTTCCTTCACAGGTAATTTATCAAGCTCCCAGGAGTCTTTGCCAAGGACTCTGCTGAAGTTTTCGGTGAACAGGACATTCAGAGGTCACCTAACCACAGTGGTCCGTAGAGTGGGGAGGGGGGACAGTGCTGAAATTCATGGCCAGTGGGATCTTTGGCAAGGTGTCTGACCTTCCTGTGACTCAGTTTCCTTACCTGTGCACACAACCTCTGCATCAGCTGACAGACAGGAAGCACTGGGAAAGTGCCAGCCCAGTGTTGTGGTGGTGGGGCACTGGGGCAGACAACACAGACAGATCACCATCATCCTCCTCATTCCCTGGCAGCACCTGTTCCAGGCCTTCCTCTAGACCTCATTCCTGGAGCAAAAAGTGACGAAGCATTTGCAGCAGCAAGAGGCACACCCGTACACACACACGTGTGTGCACGTGAAAAGTAAATATTTGGAAGAATAAAGAATGTCAACAGGAAGCCATTGTAGCCGAGCCTGTAACATCAAGGCCAGAACAGAGGACCTGGCCTGGCCATTTGTTTGGGTCAGAAGGTGGGATGCTGATAGATGCATGGCTGTGAGAACAGGAGGCCTGGACTTCTGAGTGGACACTGGTGGGGAAGAGAGGGTGGTGGACAGGAGGCAGCCCAGCCTCAACCCACCATCTCAGGGTCTGCTTTCCTGCTGTCGCTCACCACGCAAGGTGACCACAATGTGGGTGCCATAGATTAAGGCAAAATCATTTTAGAAAGGAGGGTCTCTCACTGAGCAAACAAGACAAAGGCTGTCCTATGCAGCTGGCAGACACCGAAGGAAGCCCCTCAGGCAGGAGCTGCAGCCCCATCAGGCCACATACAGCAAAAACCTAGAGGCTGCAAAGAAACCAAGATGACCTCCACGTGGGATTCTTGTTGCCAAGGCTCACGGAAGCCCCAGCTGGAGAACTTCCAGGAGGTCTTGACCCTTTGCCGGCATCAGAATTTAAGGGCTACTGACACTCCTGGAGAATCTTGGACCCTTACTTGGGATTACAACCACTCACCCATCACGTCATCAAGAGGTGCTGAGTAGATAAGTGGAATGCTATTAACTGAAGGGACAAATCTTAGGCCCTAACCTGAGATTATGGCCACTCACCCTGTCATGTGATCAAGAGGTGCTAGCATATAAGGAACGTTAACTGAAGGGACAAGAACACCCACGCAGCCTCAGGAGAGTGTCACCTATTCTGGGGAGATGCTTTCCTCCGCTGTAGTTTCTGGGGTCCATAAGTAACTCCCCACCCAAGCTCTGCTAGTCACCCCAATAAACTCAGGGGTTCACCCAGTTGAACTTTGATGGATCTGGGGTGAACAGAGGTTTGCTCACATCTCAGGAGGTCCCACAACAGGTGCCACAGCTGGTGTCCCTCTTGGGAAGATGGGCTAGGAATAAGCTCGTCTCTGCAGGACAGGAAAGGGGCCCCCAGTCTCTGGCTGCGGTCCTGGGCTGGTTGTGGGTTCTGGGACAGCGTCATTCCAGGGCTGCATGGACACAATCCTGGCACGATGGCAGGGCTCCTCAGGGGCATCTCCTCTGCACCAGAACCATGGTGAAGCCTGGAGACCTATGCTCTCCTGGGAACCTTCCTGGACCACCTCACCACTTTCTGGCCCCCTCAGCATCTCATATTGGAAAAGAGGTGCAGGCAGGGCCAAGCTCTCCCTGAGGGTGCAGGGAGAAAATGCTCTGGCCCCTCCCAACCTTCATGGCTGCCAACACTCTTGTCTTCCAGGCTAGTGTCCTGAAACCTCTCCATGATGCTTCACATGGCATCTCTCCTGTGCCAAAGCATCCTCTGCCCCTTTCTCAGAAGACGTCACTGTGCTCAGGGCCATAGCGCATGACCTGAGATAACTCCCTTCTCCAGAACCTTCACTGAGTCAGGTTCACATAGACACCTTTCCAGGCACGGTGTCAAATACAGGTCTGGGGATAGTGAGTTCTTTGGGGCCTGTCCTGCTGTCCTTCTTACCTTGGCGCACACACAGATCTTCCCGGAGCTCTGGAATGTGTCACTTTGACATTGGGCCACCCTTGCACGGACTGAGGACCCTGCAGAGATGACGTTTCCTCCCAAACCCATCAGCTTTGCTACATCGTTTTGGTATTTTGAGAGTGTCTTGCCACACATCCAAGGCCTCCCCCTCCCCAGTGCTGAGGTTACAGGTGTGCACCGCACAGCCTGCTGGGAAATGGATCCACTACAAGCCCGAAGGCCACCCTGTGCTCTTCCATGTCAGCTTCTGCTTCAATGAAACCCTCCAACATTAGATTTGAGTCTTCGGTAAAGCCGTGCACGGGGCTTAAGGTTGGGCCTTCATACAATCTAGCCTACTATGCATGCTGCTAGCAAAATGGGCGCACGGGGAACTTGGCCAGTCCTTGGTGATTTTCCTCAGATGCTAATCCCAAGGAGAAAGCACTCATCCGGAGGTGTCCAGCTTCCAGGCACGGTGGGCTGGCCAGCAGCTCT
Source organism: Zapus hudsonius (assembly GCA_004024765.1). Classification (NCBI taxonomy): domain Eukaryota; kingdom Metazoa; phylum Chordata; class Mammalia; order Rodentia; family Dipodidae; genus Zapus; species Zapus hudsonius. The sequence continues at coordinate 13,638 of PVHP010013083.1, read as the reverse complement.
GCAGCTGGCCTGCCTGAGGTGGAGGGTGGTGACCAAGCTAAATACAGCTACAGGTCAGGAGGGAGCATTTCTGCCACCACAGGGTCTCAGAGCCATCTGCGAGCTGAATCCAATGACCGCAAGTGTCCAGCACAGGCTACTGTCCCTGGAGCTGACCAGGGTCACCTCAGGAAGAAAAGCTATGAAGTCACAAAACCCAGGTTTTAGAGGGAGTTGTCATTAGATAATATTCTTGCTTGTTTTAAAAGCAAGTAAAAGGCTGTGGAGATGGCTTAGCAATTAAAGGCACTTGCTTGCAAAGACTTGCCAATAAGGGGTTCAAGTCCCCAGCACCCATGTAAAGTCAGATGCCCAAAGTGGCACATGCATCTGGAGTTCGTTTGCAGGCACTATGCCCATTCGTTCGTTCATTCATTCATTCATTCATTCTCTCTCTACTAAGTATGTAAAAGTATTTTTTAAAAAGTAAAAAAAAATAAATAAAAGCAAGTTATTTAAAAAGGGTACAGAAAGCTCTAAATTTACTTTTAAAGTTTTGGAAACTGACTAGAAGGGTGTTAATGAAATGTTGTTTATTACCAGCAGGTGGGGATCATAGGTCATTTTTACAGCCTTCATTATAGTTTTGTGTATTTTTACAAACATGTCATTTTAATTGGAAACATGTTTATAGGTTTTGTAAGAAGACAACATGTGAAACATAGAAATCTACTAAAATCTATTTAAACTGAAACAGCCGAGAACGTTAACTGTGAAAAACAAATGGGTGTGATGCTATTTTTGTAGCTGGGGGCGAGGTCCGCACCATCTACAAGTTGCTCACATGCAAACCAGGCTTCCTCTGCCTTCACAGCATGGCGGCGACCGAGCTGACCAGAGGCAAGGTGCCGGCCATGCCTGGAAGGACTCCATCCTTATCCACAAAGAGGGCTTTTCCCACCTGCCCTGTCTCTCCCACCCACAGAAAGTTAGCCTCCCCCTGTGCCTTGTGTGTCCCCCATTTCCAAGGCTTCCAAACCATCCCGTGTTACCAGCAGTGGGAACCGGAAGAGAGGGCTGCTTTGTGTCTTTAGCAACCATTTAAGAAAGAAGCTTGCGTAGGGCAGAGGAGAGAGAGGCTTGTCACAACCTCTAGTGCAAGTCCATTTTTTAAAAATATCTTTTCATAGCATGAGCCTGGGTCTTAACTTCCCTCTTCCAGGGGAGAAAATATCGCAAACCTGTCATCAGAGAAGACACTTGTGAGCCACGTTTGTGGTCCAGGGACACTCCTGGCCCCAGGTGTGTGATGGGGAAGACGGCTCTAACCTCTCACTGTCACTGGAGGCGCTGTTTCTGGTGGCTGCTACGCTGGGCCCAAGGTCAATGCACATCAGGCCCAGAGGCAGCAGGCAGGCGCCAGACAAGCAGCTGAAGCTGCGAGAGCCATGTGCTTAGGAGATGTGCAGGGGAGGAACAACCTGGAAGGATCCAGGACTCTCCGTCTCAAGCCAGCTCACCATGGTGTCCCCCACACCTCATCTGGATGATGGAGTGTCATCTTGTGTTGGAAGCAACCCCTTTCACACCGCACTTGAACAGCAGGCTTCTCCTTGAAGATGGCGTGGGACTCCTGGGAACCAGAGGGAGGGAGGAAGACAGCTGCTCCCTGTCCTGGATGGCGGCACACCAGGCTTGCCCCTCTTCCCACACAGAACCAGTGTCCGAGGGCACAACGCTACGTGGACAGCTCGCCAATGTCCTCACCTCACCTTGTGGGCTGCCCTTGCCTTCTGGTTCAATAGTCACAGTCACTGAGAACCACCCTGGCCTCCTCATATGGCCTTGCTGTCCCACACAGGGTGTGGGGGTGTCCACACTCCGCTTCGCTCTAGATCTGCTTTCTCTTGATATTCTGACAAGTTTCTGTTAACTTCAAGGATTAAAAATTTTTCAGACCTCTCCGAAATACTTGCTTCTTTACAAATTCCAGGCACTCAGTTTGTAAGCGTTCAGAACAAAGAACCTTCATGAATGAAACACATCTGGCCTGTGGATGGATACATTTCCTTCTTGAGAGGGTGGAAGTATAATGAGCCCTATTTTACAAATAAACAGAACCATGTTCTTCCAGGAGGTACAAGGATTTCTGAAATTCCATTGGACTTCACGTCGTGGGAGAGAACAAGGGGTAGAAGCGAAAACAAAACACAAGCAAACACCTTTCACCCCAGCTGGGAAGCCAAGGAGGGGAAACACCCACAAAACCAATTCAGGCTCACAGACAGACAGGCCTCGGCCCCTGGAGCCCACACTCAGCATGAGCGCGGAGACCTACGGGAAGAGACGCTCCGGGTGCCACGAGATCCCATCCTTCCTTCTGACGCTGCTCTGTTGCATCTCTCTCTCTCTCTAAATACGACTACAAGACAAGTCCGCAACCTCCAGGGACAGGCAGAGGCAAGGGCCAGGTGAAGGTCAAAGGCAGTGTGTCCACCCAGGACCAAAAGCTTCACAGTTTGGCCAGGTGCATTCCAACCCACCAGCCAGAGTCAAGCACAGACACGAACGACCTGACAAGTGGGCTTAGACTCAAGCCCTGCCTAGGAAGAGAATGCTGGACTAGGAAATCCATTTATTCTCCTCTCTAAACAAGTCTCCTGGGCTGGAGAGATGGCTCAGCGGTTAAGGCACTTGCCTCCAGTGCCTAAGGCCCGGGGTTCAATTCTCCAGGACCCACATAAGCCAGACCCACAAGGTGGTGGCCCTGGTGTATATTCTCTCTCTCTCTCTCTCTCTCTCTCTCTCTCTCTCTCTCTCACTCTCTCTCTCTGTATCTCTGCTTGAAAATGAATAAAATATAAAAAAAAAGATCAAGCTGAAAAAAACACAAAAAAAAAAACCCAAGTCTCCTTGGGCTGGGGGTGTGGCTTAGTGGCAGAGGGCTTCCCTAGGAAGCACAGGACCTGGGTTCAATCCCAGCCCCAGTGTGTGGGGGAGAGTGGCTGGTGAATCAAATCATGTGCCAAATTTTCTTTCCCTCTTTAGCAAATTTCATTCAGGACAAAAAAAAGCAGCTTGACTTGGATTCCTTTAAGCACAGAAGATATAATTTCACCGTTATTTTCTTCTCATCCTCTTTCTACAGAATGAAACTTTTACTTCTGCATTTGTGGGCTGCTGATCCAGTAACTTCACGCACTTTATGGAGTGTGTCTTATTACAGGTCTAAACGGTCTCTTAAACCAGCATTAGTTTTATTATGTCAGTATTCTCCATGGTGACAGCAAAAGAAAAAAAATATGCATATACGAATATTCCATGCAAGTGCTTCTACTGCCCCCTAGTGGCGCTTGACTACATAACAAGCAGCATTTTAGCACCCAGAGAGGTCTTCCTCATAGATGAAGTCCTTCCTCAGAGACCTTGCCAAAGCACAGCGTCCTGCTGTTTGTATAGTAGGTTCCCTGAAGAACCTGCCTGTGTGGATGGCTTCTCATTAGGAAACTTACTGAGCATGATCTAGACGCTGGCTAGAGCACTACCCTTAGCCCAAGAGCACTTGGTGTTAGAGGGCATACACTGTATATTTCAGTCACTACCAACGAAGGCTGGGCTTGAGGATGTGGCTTTAGTAGCATGCCTATGGAGTATGCGAGAGGCTTTGAGGAGCCCCAGGGCTATAAAAATTAATTAAAATGTAATCAAAGGTTTTCAAAGTACATTTTAAAATCAAAGTAAAACTAGGACCAAGATATAAAGCTCTAAACAGGTCTGCTTTGCTCCAGAGCATCATTACCTCACCAGTAGAAGATGTGGCAAAGCCAGACAGGGGCTCAGGTCCCCCCCACCACCACCACCACCAACCACCAAGGCAAGAAATTCCTAGCAGTTGGTAGGTCTGGCAAGCATGAATTCACATGCAGGCACCACCTTGACTTCACTGCTATGTCCTTGGAGGCTGGGAGCATCTCTGTACTAGGGGGTGGGGAATCGTCTTCATCTTGCAGTTGACATAAAAACTTACTATAAGAGAGTTACCTGAAATTCAGAGACCCCAAAATTCACTTTGAACTTGTACTTGAAGCAGAGTTGGCCAATTATGTCCCTTCCTGCAGACACAGTGAGCAGGTGAGTGAGCTCAGGCATCTCAAAGACGGTGGCCACAGGCCATGTACCTCGGATGAGGGGAAGAGACACAGAGCACCACCAGCTCTGCTGTGGCCTTGCCCTGGGGCTGAAAGTGCCACAGGAAGCCAGCACCTTCCATGAGCACAGTTTGCGTCCAGACTTCCAACCCAGGCACCAATGAAAAGCCAGCCATGCAGTGGGAGCTGTGACTGTGACTGACAGAATGGCACCCACGGAGATCATTTTAGAAGTAAGGAGCTGGAGAGATGGCTCAGCAGTTAAGGCGTCTGCCTGCAAAACCTAACGACCCTGGTTTGATTCCCCAGTACCCACATAAAGCTAGATGCACAAAGTAGTGCATGCATCTGGATTTGTCTGTAGTGCCTGGAGGTCCTGTCTCACCCATTCTCTCTTCTGTGTCTCTCTGCTTGCAAATATATATATATATAAATTTTTTGAAAAAAGAAGTGAAATAAGAAAATGATGGCACCTACGGAGGCCAGGCCAAAGTTGTTATTTTTACTAGATGGGATGCAACAAAAAGATCAGTTAATGGCAGCACAGAGTAGGCAGCCAAGAACTGTGTTTGAATACGTGACACACACCATGTCCAGTGTGGTGGTGACATGAGAAGGCTGTATTTCCCTATTCCATATATGTATGCAAATCGTCTCTCCTTGCTCTGGCAAATTTCACACAATCCAACTTGCTCCCCAAAGCTTTTACGATGTGTTTTTCTTGCAGACTAACAAATGTGCTCCCTTCTCTTCGGTTAACCTTTGCCTCTACCAGGGGAGACCGGGAAGGCTGCTGGGAACTGTGTTCTTTAATCAGACACACCCGGAATCCAGAGCTCCTCTTGCAGAACTCCAACCCTCTGTTCCAATCCCTACCAGCCACTCAGCCACCACCTGGCCAGGTTTACCTGTGAGTGCCATGCAAAAGGCTGTCACAACATGTCACTTCACACCTCACAAGGTCCATCTCTTCTGAGATCTGCCCTGACTTCCCCTTCACGACCTGAGCAGCTAGCTGACCAAGGCCTTGAGATGTGCCTCAGTGAATAACAGTGGCCACACAGTAAGGGAAGAAAGTGTCATCAGCTGGGAGATTTCAAGATAGGGGTAAACATCGGCCGCGAACTGTCACAAGTCCTGACCGCCCGTCCTGGTTAAGGGACATTTTCCTAGTCTTTGATCAGCAACTCTGTGGAGGGCTAAATAGGTCAAAAAGCACATCGACATTTCATCATTTTAAAACCATTAAGAAGAGCAGGATGCCGTGGCATTATGAACAGATTATGAACAAAAATAAAAGCCATTTGTATGCATTAATGATACATCAAGCTAATTCAAGCTGGCTAAAGTCATTAGAGAAGGATCCTGGGGCAAACCGTGCGGATGCAGCAGCGCAGACGTGGGTTAAAACAACCATCTTCCATGTCATTGATAAAATTAATTCTGTGAGCCAAAGAGATGAGTCCTAACATGAAAATCAAAACAGAGCACTTACTAATAGTGTGCTTAATGAGCTCGTTCTGGCGGCGTGAGAGGTAATGCAGGCGCTTCTGCAGAGATGTGCACATCCACGCACGCACACTGAGCGCTCCCCAGAAGACGGGCTCAGCGTGAACATTCCAGACTCTGACAGGAAACTGCTGCAAAAACCAAAGCCTTCCTTTCCACATTTCCCCATGGGGCCACGGAGGAACAGATCACTTGTCTCCAGTGTATGGAGCATGTGCGTGTACATGCACACACACGGTTGTATGCGCGTGGATGAATGAAGGCATGTGGGCGTGTGCATATGCATGTGAAGGCCAGAGGTCAACACTGAGTATCTTCCAGAATTACTCTCCAATTTTCTTACTGAGAAAGGGTCTCTCAGTGAACCCAACGCCTACCTAGCCAGTGAGCCCCAGGGATCCTCCTGTTTCCACTTCCTGAGCACTGACTGGGCCGTCTCCCAGGCTGTGATACATTTCAGAGGGAATCTGCCTCCAATGTTTTAAAGCACCTGTGTTGGTCAGACCTAATGACTGTAACAAGCGCTGGAGATGGTCACCTGGTAACAAGAAAAAGTCAGTTTTGGCTCATGGTTTCAGAGGGTCCCACCCATGGTTGGTGTGGTAGTTTTGAATAAATGTCCCCCAAAAGAATTAAGGGTTTATTAAAATTGTAAATTGTCTCCAGCCAGTTCTGGCTAGAGGAAGTGTGTCACCTTGGCCAGATCCTAGGGTTCAGCCCTAAGGTATTTCTGGGGTGGGTCTGAAATTCTAGCTATACATATGCAAAAAGCAGTCTGAGCTCAAGACTGGAGTTCCTTTTGTTAGTTTGGAGTGTGTGCTTGCTTGTGGTGATGGTGGTGGGCTTCTGTCTCTGTCTCTGCTTGCTTCTGTGAAAGGGGGCCAGCCTTCCTTTAACCTCTTCCCCTGGATCTGTTCAATAAATATTTTCCTCCCATAATCGTGCATGGTTTGGAGATTCATCCCAGCAGCGTGTGGCTGACTACGACAGTTGGTTTGCCTCATTGCTCTGCTGTGGCACATCCTGGTGGGAGCCTGTGCAGAGCACAGGATATAAGTAAAGCAAGGAGGAGCCAGGGCCCACTATCCATTCCCTGAAGATCTCCTACCAGGCCCCACCTGGCAAGGGCCCACAACTACCTAAGAGTGCAAGCTGAGGACCAAGCCTTGAACTCACAGACCTTTGAGGACACTTAGCACCCAAGCTAGTGGGTTAAGAAGTCTTTGGAGACTTGAGGACGGACCACTGTGAGTTGTGGGCTACAGAGGGACACTTTGTCTCAAGCAACAAAAAAGGGCTGACCAAGTCTTATACCTGACTGCATCACCGGGAGGCAGCTGTGGCCTGCAACATGAGCCTCACTGAGACACCCCCACCGAGACCGTGCACTTGGGAAGGGTGACTTGGAGCTAATCAGCTAATAAGGAAAGACATCCCCTTTGTCGGCCATGAGCAGTCCTACAGAGATAAAAAAAAAAAAGGCAGCTCCAGCAAGAAACAATCTGAGTTCATATTTGTAACGTGAAATAATTGAAATAATAACCTTCATAAACTCTGGGGTTACTCATCCTGGAAGCACCTGCTGGGTCTCAGGACCACTGTCATCACCCTGGCGCAGTCCCGCCTTGCTGGGTGTGCGTGAACACTGTGCTGGGCGTGTGAGCACCCCGTGCGTGAACACTCTATGCTGGGCGTGAGCACCTCGTGCGTGAATGCTCCGTGCTGGGCGTGTGGCATGGTGGTATGGAGGGGAGCATTTCTAAATCCTCATTGTTTTTCAAAATATACCCAAAAGTATCTTTTCATGGTTTTTATTTAAACCTCAGAATAAATGACGTGCTTCCTGAAAACTTACATTTTTGTATACGGTTTCAATTTGGGATTGAATTCTGTAATAGGAGGCGGCTTCTTTGGGTTGGTTAGGAAATTAGCTGAATTTGGAAATACACATACAAGAGGTATTGGCGCCACACCTACCAACCTGATCCTTACACCCTGTGTTGACAAATAGACTCTTGCTCCACACTAGATAAAAAGTCACTATTTAAAATACATGTGGCTGGGGGGCTGTGGCTCAGAGGCAGTGTGTTTGCCTGGCATGCACAAGGCCCAGGGTTCAATCCCTAGCATCATGTAAGACAAAAGCTAAAACTGAATCAAAACTAAGATCTGTACATACTTCCCATCCAGACATGAACAGGCCTCTTTTGCTGTTGCTTCAATGACAAAAGGGCCTGTCGTGAAGGCTCCAGGCTCTTGGGTCCCAAAACAGCACATATAATCAGGCTCTGCACCTTAAGTCCCGTTACCTATATGTTCGGAGCCTCAGTTTTAGGTAGAGGAGGTGTGTGTGTGTGTGTGTGTGTGTGTGTGTGTGTGTGTGTGTGTGTGCGCGCGCGCGCGCGCAAACACAGGCACGATTCTTTTCTGTGGTGCTGGGGATCAAAGCAGGACCTCATACTTGCTAGACAAGTGTTCTGAGTCACACCCTCATTCTTCAATTTCTTTTGTATTTTATCTCTTTTTTTTTCTTTGAGCTAGGATCTTGCTGTGGAGCCCAACTCACGATCCTCCTGCCTCAGCTTCCCAAGTGCTAAGGTTACAGACCTGAGCCACCATGCCTAACTCAACTCCTGTAACTATAAATCCTGCCCCTGCCCCTTGCCCAAGAGCTACATTGATGACAGCTGAACAATTCTGCCCCAGCAGCCACCTGCGAAGGTGACAGCTGAAGGCAAAGGAAAATGACACTATATAATTGCCATATAAAATATGTAGAGCAACCCTAATTTTAAGACCTTATTTAAGGGATTTTTCAAAAGTCTATGGTGGTCAGACACTATAACAGCCTGAGGAACATTTCTCTTTTAGACTCTCTAGAACCCAAACACTAGTTAAGCGGACTGACGACCTCTGAGTGTGGGAAAGCTGACCCTAAGAGCAACGTGTATCCCCAGGGACAGCTGGGCACAGGTGGGCTCAGGTGAGCATTCCTTTAGTAGGTTACAGCCTGGCTTTCAGAAGGATCCATGCCTCTTCCCCGCTGGCTGGCAGCCCAACCTGTAGAGGACAACGGAATGTCCCAGCTTACAGGTGACTGCCAGACACAGCCTAGAGCGTGCAGCTGTGTGAGAACTGCATCTGTGCTGCCCAGGTTCTTACCTAGAACCCTGGACCCTAAGCCTTGTCTTAGTGTTGGTGGGTGGAGCCTAAGGAGGGGATGAGGTCATGTGGGTGGAGCCACAGTGATGGCTCAGCGCCGACAGGAAACACAGAAGAGGTTGCTTCCTCTCTCTCTCTATCACGTGAGGTCACAGTAAGCCTGGCACGGGGTCCTCACCAGCCCTGGAGGAGCATGGAGGCCCAGCCTCCAGAAGTGGGAGACATAACCGATGCCTGGGCTGGTCTACAGAAATCTGCCTCAGCCTGAAAGGACTGAAACGCTCACTGGAGTTGCAGGAAGCGTCATAATCTTGCCACCTCCAATATTAGTTTATGTACAAGGATATTTGGGGGGGCATGTGATTATGGAAAACTCGTGTCCACTAGTCAGGCTAAATGAAGAAGTAAAGCAGTCGGGGGGACAATGAGTCCACAGAACCCTGTGCCCACCCCAGCATCGGAAGCAATGACCTGCAGAGGACCAGCCAGAGTTCCTCTGAGAGCAGCCAGAAAGCCCCACAGCCCAGAAGCACCCACCCCCAGGATCACCCATAGCCCTTCACGTCAACTCGCAGATATTTGGACTACACCTCAGCAAACAGCAGACAGCACTGAAATCCCAGAGAAGCCAAGGGCTTCCTTGCTCCAGTCTTCAGCCCATTCCACAGGTGCCATGGAAGGAACTCGCGTTAGCAGAGTGGGCCAAGCATGTGTGGGGGTGGGAACATGATGAGGCCTCCCCACAAAGCCTGGCAGTGGAACAGGACGAGAGGCAGCTTAGACCTCAGAGGGCCTCAGAAGAATGGTCACAAATGTCTCGGAAAGACAACTTGTGTGAAACAGTCTCCTGTAATGGTCCAACTCTCAATGCACGGCTCCCCAGAACTTCAGGTCACTCCCTCCCACTCCCACCGTATAGGTCCCCGTCCTAACCCTCAGCTGGGGCTGCCTTGACCAATGCTAACCTCCAGGTCTAGAGGAGTGAATTCCTGGAAATGGGGATCAGCAATAACAGAAATACCATAAAGCAACTTCTAAATGCCGTCTTCCGTGGGAGCCCGAGTCTAAATGTGGTTCAAATCTGACTCTCTTCTTTCAGTCGACTTTCCTCAAAGGCAACCACCAAATATTTAACCCCTTTCTTCAAGACAGGACTGGATTAAGACCGAGTGATTACAGCCAAGAAGCAACTAACACACGGCATCAGCGACAGAGCACGCAAGCCACCCGAAGGGCTCCCAGAGCTCCCCACGCTGCGCCAGCAAGAAGCTCAGTGGGACCCACAGAATCCTTTAGCCAGCCTGTCTTCCACAGGGCCACTCCCGAGAGCCGAGCAGAGCCAAGAGCCCTGATGCCCACACACCCCGTACAATGGCGGTGCCCTACGCGTGGGCCCCGTGTCATGGAGCTGTGCCAACCCCAGCACTGACATTTACCGTCCTGGAAGACCCGCTCCACGTTGAGCCCGTATGTGGCGCAGGTCTCATAGTAAGTACACCGCTTCAGGTCGTTGGAGAGCTTCCTCGCCCTGGCGTCATCGATGACCCGTGGGTTCGTGGAACTTATGGCATCTGCAGAAGACCAAAAAGTAAAACTCAGCGATGAGGTCCACTCATAACCGCCAAAGCCGCCGCCAGGAAGCAAAGCTCTCCCCTCCCATACCACTGGTCTAGCCTTGTCTTCTGCAACCTCGGTGGCCACGCAGGCATCCCAGAGCCCACACAGCCCGGCTTCCTTCCCTGAGTGCACTCAGAGGCTTGGCTCATCAGTAAGGTCAGCTATGGTGCCCCAGCCTCCCAGGACGCCCTCGTCTGTCCAGGACTTGTCTACATCCACCCACGTCCTTTCCAGCAGCTCCACGTTGTCTACGGTACCTACAGCGTGAATGTGTGCACCACATGAACAGTTGTGATGCTCTTTAGGGGCTGATGACAACAGAGTCTGTATATGCTCAATATAGGTGATTTTTTTACATTAAAAAATGGGGTTTTTGGGCTGAAGAGATGGCTTAGCGGCTAAGGCGTTTGCCTGCAATGCAGAAGGACCAGAGTTCGATTCCCCAGTGCCCATATACAGCCAGATGCACAAGAGGGCGCATGTGTCTAGAGTTCATCGCAGTGGCTGGAGGCCCTGTTGTGCCCATTCTCTCTCTCTCTCTCTCTCTCAAATAAATAAATAAAATGCTTTTTAAAAAAAATGGTGTTTTTGAGACAGAGTATTCACTTTATAGCCCATGCTGGCCTAGAGGTCACAGAAACACTCCTGCCTCAGACTCCTGAGTGTGGGGGGGATTAAGGTGTAAGCCACCACGTACCCAGCTTTAATATTTTCAATTCTCAACTGGTTGAGCCTATGAAGGCAGAGGGCTGAGTGCTGGCACTAATATAATAACCAAGGACGTGTCTGAGTGTGGCCACAAGGGGGCACTGGAGACCCTCATGTCTGGCTTTAGGTTTAACCTGCATGTTTTATGGCCTTTACACGTGCCCCCCAAAAAAGAGGGGGCGAAGGGGGGAAAGATGGTATTCTCCATGAAAATATAATCTGTTGTCTTACACTAACACACTGAAGAGATGCTGTCAGTCAGTCAGTTCCACCATACACTCAACACATAGGCCCAACTCCAGGACGGGGTTTCCAGGCACACATGCTGAGGCAGCAGGAGCCCATGACACTTCCGCTGGCCTCTCACACGGCTGAGCAGACCTGTGTGCACCATATGGATGGACTCTCAATGGAGCCCTCCACCAGCAGGTATGGGGGGCGAGCTTCTTACCGGAACCCTCTACCACCAAGTGTGTGTGGGGGGGGACTTCTTAATGAACCCTTCCACCACCAGGCATGGGTGGTTGGGGGGGGATTCTTAACAACCCTCCACCACCAGGTGGGAAGGGAACACTAGGTATGTTAGTTCCAAACAATGAGAAAATACGCAGTGTCCATAAAAACATGGAAACACAATTGTTCTTGACGTGATGATCTCTTCACTACATTCCTGACAGAGCTGTCATTACCAACATCCCGTGTGACAGACACACAGGCTCTGGGGTCAAGGGTCAGGGTGCTGTATTGAGGTGACAGTCTTTTCAGTGACTCAGGAGAACACACAAGATGCATCCCTAGTGCTGTGAAAGGCCTGCCAGCCGAAACGAGAGGAGGGCGCCAGCCCGCAAACAGGAAGGAGAAAGAGCTCTGCTGTACCTCAGAAGCAGGGCCACTGACTGAAAGCTAAAGCGAATAAAACTCATTCTAATTAAAAAAAAAATTAAAGCTTTTCACTTGAAAGCTGTTTCACAGAAAAGAGAACCTATCACAAGGTATCATAAGAAGCCAAGAGAAAATGGATATTCCTAAAGCGTGTCTATGTGTGTTGTGGTCGGCTTTCTCATTGCTGCAACAAAGAACTCAACCAGAAGTGGCCTTCGGAGGAAAGGGCTGATTTTGGCTTATGGACTTGAGGGGAAGCTCCACAATGGCATGAGCAGAGAGGTGGGCAACTGCAGCAGGAATTGTGTGCCAAACACTGGCAAGGGGAAGCTGGCTAGAACCCCCATAAGCCTGTCCCCAACAACACAGCTCCAACAAGGTTCTGATTCCCAAACTGCCTCAGCTGGGATCGGGCATCAGAGCACATTCCTTGTGGGGACAGCTGGGTGAAACCACTCCAACATGGACATTGAGGCTCTGAGTGGCTTCTCCATAGATCACATGGGGAAATGCCAGGTGATTTCAGCTTCACAAACGCTCACCCTAAAAAGTGAGCCTCCAACCCCAGACTCCATCTCCAAACTCCTTGAAACCACAAGTCACTCACCCTGGGTCCCCACCAGCACAAGTGGGATCTCGCTGGTGTTCCGGTAGTTGGCCATCCGACTGTAGTAATGGTAGACTGTTTGGAAACTTATCTCGTCCTCCAAGCTGAAGACAAAGATGACGGCGTCCACCCACATGGCAAACTGTGGAGAAGGGTGGAGAGCAGGAGCTGAGGGAGGGGCGCTGGAGGAGGGGAGCAAGGCCTCCAGGACACCCGTGGACATCCTCACATGAGTGACTGGATCACTAATGCTGGGACCCTGTCCCATTGCCCCCAGGGTTTCTGTCCTCAGAGAACACAGCTGTGTGGTCCCCGTGTCTGAAGCTGACCCAAGCTAAATCCCACGACAGACAGAAAGCTCTGCCCTTTGCCCAGGGGCCTCCCCACCTGAGGACAGGTGTGTGTGGGGGGGAGTGGCTGTCACCTCCACATAGTTTCCTCTTCAGAGCCTCAAGGAAGGCTGGGTGGACCTGCAGGCCATGAGGGTACTTAGCCTGTGGGCATCCATGGCCTGCTAAAAAATGCCCTGGCACTTCACCAACCGTCCCCCTGCCCTGCCAGGACAGACAGTGCCTTCCTGGCACAGTAGAGGCTGAGCTGCAACCCGCCTCATGTCACACTCCTGCCCTGAAATCAGTGATTTTAAAAATGAAGGGAAGGGCACAACAAATGGTCTGACTCTCATGCCTTTATCCTGAGGGCTGCCAGGCTGGCCTACACCACGTCATCTTACACCATCTTGTCTTAGGGCTCCAACCTGTGGAGCAAGGGAATGGGCAGCCAGCTCCCCACTCGCTGCAGCAGACATAGTGGCACCCAGATCCTGTGCCTGGCACCAAAGACCCTTCTCTTTCCAAAGGAAAACAAGTTTCCCTAAAGGAAACTTCAGCTGGGCACAGGGGCACACACCTTTAGTCCCGGCACTGGAGAGGCTGAGGTAAAAGGATTGCTGTGAGTTGTGGGCTACAGAGTCCCAGGTCACCTTAAGCTAGAGAAAGAGCCTACCTTGAATAAACAAAACAAAAA
>PVHP010013082.1:0-41615 GCA_004024765.1 Zapus hudsonius | reverse complement strand
AAGCCTGCTGTGCTGGCCCATGGCTGACATCAGACAGCTGGGATTTGGGGAGGTTTCCATCATTGCTGGGTGGGAGCCACTTGCCGTGATTGTCACCTGCTTTCTTTCTGGGAATCTGATATTCAGGTGTGTGCTGGGCATGTGACCACCTCTAATAAAAACCCTGGGCAGCATGTTTGGACTGGCCTCTACAAGGGCTGTCACAGCTCACTGCTGGAGGGATCAGCATGTCCTAGGTAAGGATTCAGGACAGGCTCCTTGGAAGTAGATTTTCCCTCTGTTAGTCTGCTGTGTTCTCTCTCTGCAAGTGCTAAGCAAACGTTGTCTCTTCTCTTAGTTGACCGAACACATTTATGTCTAGCCTGAGGCTTTCTGATTGACTTTTAAAAAATATTTTTATTGATTTGAGAAAGACAGACAGAGTGAGCACCAGAGCCTCCTGCTACTGCAAACATACTCGAAACGCATGCACTGCTTTCTGCATCTGGCTTTACATGAGCACTGGGGAATCAAACCCAGGACATCAAGCTTTGTAAGCAAGCGCCTTTAACTTCTGAGCCATCTCTCCAGCCCCGTGGTTGCCTTTAAAATTTTTATTTATTTGTTGTTAAACAGAGAAAGAGAGAGACGGAGGGAGAAAATAGGCATGTCAGGCCTCCTGCCCTGCAAACAAACTTCAGATACATGTGTCACTTTGTGCATCTAGTTTTACGTGGGTACTGGAGAATCAAACTGAAGCCATGAGGCTTTACTAGCAAGTGCCTTTAACCACTGAGCCATCTCTCCGGCCCCTCTGGTTGGCTTTTTTTTTTTGAGGTAGGGTCTTGCTCTAGCTCAGGCTGACCTGAAATTCACTATGTAGTCCTAGGCCAGCCTCAAACTCAGTGATTCTCCTACCTCTGCCTCCCAAGGACTGGGATTAAAGGTATGCATCACCACTTTTGGTCTCTGGTTGGCTTTTTTTGTTTGTTTTTGAGGTAGAGTCTCCCTCTAGCCCAGGCTGACCTGGAATTCACTATCTGGGCTCAGGATGGCCTCGAACTCACAGCAATCCTATACTGGCTCCCAAGTGCTGAGTTCAAAGGCATGCACACCACACCCAGCTCTGGTTGGCTTTTAAGCTTGCTGGATCAGAGGGTAAGGTTTTTTTTTTTTTGGTTTTTCAAGGTAGGGTCTCGTTCTAGCCCAGGCTGACCTGGAATTCACTATGTAGTCTCAGGGTGGCCTTGAACTCATGATGACCTTCCTACCTCTGCCTCCCCAGTGCTGGGATTAAATGTGTGCACTACCATGCCCGGCTCAGAGGTTAAGGTTTTTTTTTTTTTTTTTTGCTTTCTCCAAAGGGGTGATATTGAGGAACAGTCCACCTTAGTCACCAATGCTACCAGGATTTATCATCATCTGAATGGTACAAGGAGGTATTTTAACTCTGTGCGAGAAATGGGTGACAGTACTGATATTTCTTCTCCCTCTCTCTCTTCCCACCCTCCTCTCTCTAGAGTCTGTTATATAGCTCTGGTTGCCTTGAATTAGCAGCAATGGTCCTGCTTCAGCCTCCCAAATCCTGCAATAAGTGCGCACAATGATGTCCAGCTTCCCCTAACAAAGCCAGCAGCATGACTGACTCTGGAGATGGACATTGGCCAGTCTTCTCTGGGTAGAGAATAGCAAAATGTAGACTAGTGTGGGAGGGGATGGGAAATAGATCTTAAGGCTGTTAGACCTAAAATTGCATTATGTCCTAATAAATCCTGTATAAGAAAAACATCTTAAGTCCAAAATGTACTTAACCCATCAAACCTAGCAAGTGTCATGGTTTAGCCTAGTATACCTTAAATGTGCTCAGAACACTCACAGTTGGGCAAAACCACCTAGTACAAAGCCCATTTTATAATAAAGTTCTGAGTTTCTCAGAAAAATTAATATTTTACTGAAAGTGAAAAGAATGGCTCTATTTTTGCGCCATCATAAAGTGTAAAAATCCCCAGTAGAAATTTTTTTTAATTTTATTTATTCATTTTCAAGCAGACAGAGAGAGAGAGAGAGAGAGAGAGAGAGAGAGAGAGAGAGAGAGAGAGAGAGAGAGAATGCACCAGGGCCACCACCTTGTGGGTCTGGCTTATGTGGGACCTGGGGAATTGAACCCAGGGCCTTAGGCACTGGAGGCAAGTGCCTTAACCGTTGAGCCATCTCTCCAGCCTCCCCAGTAGAACTTTTAAAAGCTGGGGATCACCTGTGCACACTGTTTGCTGTTTATTTCTGCTTAGAAGAAAAAGTCCTGAATACACAGCCTTTACATTTCACAGCCTGGAGGGCTGCTGTCTTTGAAACACATAGAGAGCAAGCAGCAAAGACAGCTTCTTTCAGCCTAGAACTTGCAGGTCTTTTTTTTTTTTTTTTGAGACAGGATTTCCTATATCCTAGCCTTAGAGCTCACTATGTTGCCAAAGATGAACTTGATCTGTTGATCCTCCTGCCTCTACTTCCCTAGTGCTGGGATTATAGGCACGCTACACTATGCCTGCATGCAGATCTTATTCTAAGATAAATGGACAAAGGTGGCGATTCCATTCCTAAACTCAAATAGCAAAGGTCAATTTCAAAAAGAAGATTTTTTTTTTATGTTACTGAGGATTGAACCAGGGCTTCAAATGAGTGTCATACTCAGCCCTTTTGTTTATTATTTTCCTTTGAGGTAGGCTCTCACTGAGCTGATAGGCTGGCCTTGAGTTTATGCTGCAGCTCAGGCAAGCCTCAAACTTGGAATCACCTCCGTTAGCCTCCTGAGTAGCTTAGATTATAGGCTTGACAAAAAAGAGGAATTTGAGATGATTAAATGTAAGAGGCAAGTCATGACTGAATGAGAGATTAAATTATATAGGAAGTTAAAGCAAAAATATACAATGATCTGTTATCACACAGAAGAGGGATTTGAAAATAGAAAAAAAAAAAACCAGAAAACAAAGGCACTTGTGGTTTTAACCAGCAAGACATGGTATTTGTTACATTTGGGATATTTTAATGCCACATAAAATAAACACCTACAGCTGGGGCAGGGTCACCATGAGGAAATGGAAACAGATCTGGGGTGTTGGAAACATTTTGATTTCTGGACTGGAGGGTAGTTACATGGTGTGCTCACTGTGCAAAATGAAGCTGTCCTCTGAGTGTCACTGCTTACTAAAAAGCTCATGTAAACCCTGCTAAGTGCTTTACTTTTGAACACTGAAGTTGTAACCATCATTCATTGTTCTGTAAGGACTATGCCTCTTACCATCTTTTATGTGTGATGAAGCACCTAGTAGTAGCTAAAGTACATATAAAATTTCATGTAATAAATGAAAATCACAAGTATTTCCCATAGTTGCCATATTTTAATAATTTCAATATTTGAATGTATGTCATAATTTAACTTTTTATTAATTAAAATGAAAGATGGGACGAATTTTCACTATTTCCAATCATTGTGATCAATATTTTAGGGCACTGCAGCCTTCATACCCTATGCTGCAATTTTCCTTAGCAGATAAGCAACAGTGGAAATATTAGGTTAAAGGCTGTGAGCAATCTTTAGTTGTATGTATGTATGTATGTATGTACATACGTACATATTATGTGTGTATATGGGTGTATGTCCACAGTGCATGGGTGTAGGTCAAAGGACAACCTCAGGGTGTTGGTCTCCTCCTTCTACCTTGTTGGAGACAGAATCCTTCTTGTCTTGCCACTGGGAAGGCCAGACTATCTGGTCTCACCAGCTTTGGTATTTTCCTAGCTTTACCTTCCATTTCTGTTTTCTTTTTTTTTCTCCCTTCCTCCCTCTTTCCCTCCCTCCCTCCCTTTCTCTCTTCCTCCCTCTCTCCCTTCCTTCCTTCTTTCCTTTCTCCCTCTCTTTTTTTTTCTCAAGGTTGGGTTTCACTCTAGCCCAGGCTGACCTGGAACTCACTCTGTAGTCCCAGGCTGGCCTTGAACTAATGGCAATCCTTCTACCTGTGCTGGGATTAAAGGCATGCGCCACCATGCCCGGCTCTTTTTTCCTTTTTAAAAATATTTATTTGCAAGGGAGGGAGGGAGAGAGAGAATATGAGTATATGAATGAATAAATATGGGTGTGCCAGTACCTCCAGCCACTGCAAAGAAACTCCAGATGCATGTACCATTCTGTGTATCTGGCTTTACGTGGGTATTGGGAAATCAAACCTAGGTCTTTAGGCTTTGCAGTCAAGCACCTTAACTGCTGAGCCATCTCTCCACCCCCTCCACCTCCCATTTCTGTAGGTGCCTTGGGATTACAGATGTGTATACCACTTTCTGTTCAATTTTATGTGGGTGCTAGGGATTGAATTTGGGTCAGCAGACTGGTGATATAAATGAGCTATGAACATTTTTTTGTTATTACATTTTGAATAGCCATTTTAAGGGATGGGTAGCTTATTGGTACAATACTTACCTAGCATGTGTGAGAACCAAGGAGTTTGAGTCCTCATAACAGATGGGAAAAAGAGTGGTTGAATGAATCTTCTACATTCATTTCCTCTTTGGTGAGCTTATTTCCCCCTTACCTTAATTAGCTCGTTATATAACTGTTCCACAATGACTTTTGACTACTTTCATTTTCTTTTCCTTCCTTTCTATTTTGTCACTCAAGTCTTTTCTTGGTGGATCTATTTATTATTTATAAGACTGGAAAAATGCCTTAAGAGGCTTGAAAATTAATTTTAATTTTTATAGATTTAATATAGTTTAACTATTTTACCTTTGACCTTTCAATTTATGTAGAATTTATTTTGATGTTTATAGTAAAGCAAGGTCAATACTGAATTTAAGACTTCAAATATTATCATGGTATATGTATGGAAATTGTCAATAAAAAGTTAAAATAGTTTTAAATTTTCTTTTTGAGGCAGGGTCTCACTCTAGCCCAGGCTGACCTGGAACTCATTCTGTAGTCCCAGGCTGGCCTCAAATTTATGGTGATTCTCCTACCTCTGCTTCCTGAGTGCTGGGATTAAAGGCCACCATGTCCAGCCTAAAATTTTCAAATATTTTCAAACTTTCAAATATTCAAATATTTAAGCCAGGGATAGCAGCAGCCCATATCTATAACCCTAGCAACTGAGAGGTAGAGGCAGGAAAATCAGGAGTTCAAGGTCATCCTTGACTACTAGTAAACTTGAGGCCAGCCTGGGCTATAAGAATGAGACCCTGTCTCAAAAGCAAACAAAGGAAAATCAAACATAGGGCTGGAGAGATGGCTCAGAGGTTAAGGCACTTGCCTGCAAAGCCTAATGACCCGGGTTTGATTCTTCAGTACCCACATAAAGCCAGATGCACTAAGTGGTGCATGCGTCTGAGGATCATTTGTAGCAGCTGGAGGCCTGGTGTACCCGTTATCTCTCTCTCTCTACTTGCAAATAAATGAATAAAATTTGGGGGGGATTTTTTGAGGTAGGGTCTCACTCTAGCCCAGGCTGACCTGGAATTCACTATGTAGTCTCAGGGTGGCCTTGAACTCATGGTGATCCTCCTACCTCTGCCTCCTGAGTGCTGAGATTAAAGGTGTGCGCCACCATGCCCAGCAAATGAATAATTTTTAAAAAATATTTTATTTATTCATTTTCAAGCAGAGAGAGAGACAGAGAGAGACAGAGAGACAGAGAGAGAAAAGAGAGAGAGTGTACCAGGGCCACCATGTGGATACTGGGGAATTGAACCCCGGGCCTTAGGCACTTGAGGCAAGTGCCTTAACCGTTGAGCTATCTCTCCAGCCCCCAAATGAATAAATTTAAAAAAATTAAAAATAATAAAACAGATTTCAAATTTCTAATTAGGCATGTCAAAATATTTTAGGGGATAAATTATTTTCCCTTGATTTGTGAGATTTCTTATATAATGTTAAAATCTTATATAAAATTAAGCTAATTTTAATATATGTCTTAGTACTCATTTTCTTTCCCAAGGAGTTACAACTATGATTTGATATGATGTGTAGCTATTTCTCTCTTTCACACAAAAATACACACACTTTCTCTTTTAGGATCCATATGTCGTGAACTTCATTGAAGTAGGTATGCTTTCAGGAGCTCTACTGGAAATAAGCGTTGAGACGGTTGCTCTTATAGCCCCATGCTGACAGCTTACCTAAAATTCTGTGCTGCATCCAGAGGTGAAAATACTATGGAACTGAAATGAAAATGTAGAAAAACAGTATTATAAAAAGCAAAAAAGAGCCAGGTGTGGTGGTGCACGCCTTTAAATCTCCACACTTGGAAGGGCAGAAGTAAGATCGTGGTGAGTTCAAGGCCACCCTGAGACTACATAGTGAGCTCCAGGTCAGCCTGGGCTAGAGCGAGACCCTACTTTGAAAAACAAAAACAAACAAATCAAAATAGGCATTATAAACAGCAACCCGAGAAGAGTTTAAACATTTTTCCTGTTTGAGGACATGAGGTAAACAAATGGTTAATATCTACATGTCTATCTCTTCCTTCATGCCTGTGTCCTCAACACTGTAGAGCTTCAGTTCTATCAAGTCCCCTCCTCGTTTGGAAAAGATGGATTCAGGGGCTGGAGAAATGGCTCAGTGGTTAAAGGCACTGTGGTTAAAGGTTTGATTCCCCAGTACCAACATAAGGCCAGATGCACAGAGTGGCACGTGTCTGGAGTTCGTTTGCAGTGGCATGAGGCCCTGGTGCGCCCATACTCTCTCTGTCTGCATCTTCCACCCCCCTCTCAATTAACTAAATAAAAATGTTTTTAAAAAGTTGAGTTTAGACACCTGATGAGCGCCCTGTCCTGGTTAGGCTCAGAAACAATGGGGATTGGGTGGGTGGGCTCAGTTGATCTGTGTAGGAGGGGGTCCTGTCTCAGAAGCTCAAGATCTGTTATTTGGACTCTAGGCTAGAAGGTGATGAGGTGGGTAGTCCCCAACACTTTGTCTATCTGGATCAAGTGAAGGAGCCCTACAACTGTGATGAAATATCACCATGAATGGCCGGTGAGGCACCTGTGATGGGTGAGGTCAAAGGGTAGTTGTTAATGACCACACAGGTCAAAGGAGGCATATTCCACTTGAAGTAACTTATTTTTACTTTTCTCATGTACATATGTATTGGTGTGCATGTAGGCACACATGGGTGCATGAATGTGAGGCCAGAGTTTGACGTTAGGTGATTTCCTCAGTTACTCTCCACTTTATTAACTGAGAAGTTTTCTGACTTCACCCAGAGCTTGCTGATTCAGCTAGTCCAACCAGCTTGCCCCAGGTGGGCCTCCACACCCATCTGGCATTTACATGGGTGATGGAGACCCGCACTCTGGTCCTCAGGCATGCATGGCAAATGGCTTTTCTACTGAGCCATCTCCCCAGCCTCCACTTAATTTAAATATTTATTACAGCTTCCTTTCAGATTCCAAATGGCAGCTCTTCTTAATCTTGTTATGTTTTGTGCTGGGGTCCTCTGAGAACAAGAAGTCTATTAGGAGCAGCTGCAACCACTCGTGAACCACCCTCAAGAATGGCTCTGTGGTTGTCCACTACAGGAGGAGGGGGATGGAAGGGCTGACAGGTGCAATGATGCATGAGGTTTGTGCTTCATGGGGGACAGAATGTGTAGAGAGGGTGGAAGATCAAGGGATCAAGGGATGTTCCATGCTGGGATGAGACCCTTTATATGACTGCTTTGGGGTCTCTCTGCTCCTGTAAGTAACTCTCACTCATGTTCTGTAAGGGATGTCCAATAAAGCCATTGGTTCACCAGGGGGAACTCTGGTGGAATTGTACTTTAGTCTGTTGTGGGGAGGGGGATTCCCTGCCTGTGGGAAGCAAGTGCTTGTTGGTGTCTCCCCAGAAGAGTCCACAGAACAGTTTCTTACTGATATCATTTTTAGTAAGGAAACTGAGGACAGGTACATGCTTTGCTCAGGCTGACCACTACTCTGTGGATACCTAAAGGCACACTAAGACCACAACATCTGACCCTGCTAGTTACATGTACTGAAGCAGTGGTCCTCAATGAAGTGACAGAAATGCCACACCAATGGACGGGGGAATGTAACAGTTGGTTTTCATAACAACTCAGGGAGCAAGAATATTAGATATCCTGCAAAACACAATGAAGAAATATCCCATGTAAATTTAAAATGCCTGCTCACCTAATCCAATGTAATTATAGGCAAGCGGTTCTCTAGGGAATGCCGATAGTGAAGCACCTTTGTAAGAAGTTACAGAAAAAGCCTGATGCTTAGGAGATGTGTGTTACACAAACAGAAGCTTAATGGGTTTAAGAGATCATGAAATGTTTAAATACTCACTGTGTACATTCTGCTATCCAAGCCCTTTAGTTGACAGGGCTTAAAAGCCATAAAAGCAGTTACAGGTGTGTAACAGGCTATTTGAGCCTCATTTTAACAAACTGAGATCCAAACATTATATGATTGGCTTAACCCATGGAAATGAATCATATTGGCCTTTGTTTACTGATGAACTGATTCATTGATAGACTTACTATACTCCTACTTTTCCAGTACTGGGACTACAGGGGACCATGCCTGGTCTTTATAGAGTTAAAAAATATACATACGTATATGTATACATATACATACATATATAGTTATAAACATATATAAGCTTTTTGCAGCATATTGAGAACTGACCCTGTCCCTAGAGGTTCACCATGGAACCCCTATTTATTTTTCTATACCATATCGCCCTCTCCTTAGCATCTAACAGTGATATAGTATCTTTTTGTTTTTTGTTTTTGAGGATGGGTCTCATGAGGCTAAGGTTGGCCTTGAACCTGCTATGTAGCCAGGAAAGGCCTTAAAATTCCTCCACCTTTCAAATGCTGGCATTACAGGCGTGCCCCACCATGCCTGGATTGCAATGGTACAGTTATGACGGCTACCTGAGGACTACAGACTGAAATACTCCCAGTATGTGCAGGGATTTCAAAATCAGAGACATATGTCCAGTGATTCCCTGGCATCTCATGTCACAACACGGGAACAGTTCTGACACAATTATGTCCCCACCTCTTCCACTTAAATGATCTGTAGTCTCTCCCTTCCTCTCTCTCTTGGTATTTTTGTCTTTTTAAAAATTTGTTTCTGGGCTGGAGAGATGGCTTAGCAGTTAAGGCACTTGCCTCCAGTGCCTGAGGCCCCAGGTTCAATTCCCCAGTACCCACATATGCCAGACCCACAAGGTGGTGGCCCTGGTGCTCTCTCTCGCTCTCTCTCTGTATCTCTCTGCTTGATAATGAATAAAATATTTTTAAAAAATTGTTTCTGGGCTGAAGAGATGCCTTAGCAATTTACCTGCAATGCAGAAGGACCAGAGTTCGATTCCCCAGTGCCCATATAAAGCCAGATGCACAAGAGGGCGCATGTGTCTGGAGTTCATTTGCAATGGCCTTGGTGCGCCCATTCTCTCTCTCTCTCTCTCATAAATAAATATTTAAAAAATTTGTTTCTATTTGTTTTGGATTAAGAGATGAGGTCTCACACAGCCAAGGCTAGCCTTGAACTACTCATCCTCTTGCTTCCATCCCCCAAGTAGTGGGATTACGGACGTGAGCCACCAAGTCCACTCTCCTGTGTTTTTGAGACAGGGTCTTGCTCTGTAGTCCACGTTGGACTCAAACCTGAAATCCCTCTTCCTCAGCCTCTTGGGTGCTGGGATCCAGAGCCTATACCGCCATGCCTGGTTTTCCCTCTGTTCTTCCATCATTCTCTCTTGTGTGAGAAGGCTTCAGGTTTTCCTTTCTTACATTCCAACTTATTCATATGAGTTCAAGCATCCTACCACCATCGTGTGCCTTCCAGGGGCAGGCATCCCAGGATGTCTGTACTCAAATACACAGAGTGAGTATCCCTTATCCAATATGCTTGGGACCAGAAGTATGGTGGATTTCTGAATATTTGCACACACATAATGAAGTAGTTATGGGCTATGAACTAAGGAATTTGTTTATGTTTAATATATACATATTATCCACATAGCCT
Organism: Zapus hudsonius; assembly: GCA_004024765.1. Classification (NCBI taxonomy): domain Eukaryota; kingdom Metazoa; phylum Chordata; class Mammalia; order Rodentia; family Dipodidae; genus Zapus; species Zapus hudsonius. Next base: position 31,610 of record PVHP010013082.1, on the reverse strand, counting down.
GAAGGCAATTGTATATAATATTATAAATAATTTTATGCATGAAACAAAGCTTGTGTATATTAACTATCAGACTTCAGGCAGCATGTTGGTGCTCAAAACATCTCAGATTTGGATGCTGTATAGACAGTATGCTCTTATAAAATGATTTTCTTCTCATAGTATTCTTAGGGTACTTTATTTTTGGCAGTGCTGGGAACAAACCCAGGGCCTTGTGCATGCCAGGAAGGCGCTATACCATTTAGCCACATCCCTAGTACTTTTGAAAGCTACTTAGTGTCATGATGGAAAACATCTGTCACTGAGGGAGTGGGTGCTAACATGAAAACACTGTGGAGCCCTAAGTGATGCCAGGCAAGTTGATTGTGAGCTGAGGGTACCAGTCACGTACCTGTCTGGGCACAGGGAGATGTAGAGCAGAAACAATGGCCCAGCCCCCACGATAGTAGCGAGGGAGGACCTCATCCAGGAGCTGAGCTGGCAGAAGTTACAGTAGTGCACGACTGCTACCAGCATTGCAGAGCCAGTGAACATGGTGAACTGCAAGAAGAGACAGCATTAGGACAGCCCATACCCTCCTTCCCACGCACCACTCCCATCCACCCGAACATCCCAGATGGAGCACAGGGTCTGCTATGTAATAGCAAGCATCGCTGGGACCACTTGCTACAGGTTGAATGTGAAATGTGCCCCACATGCTCATATGTTTGACACCTGGCCCCCTAATGGTGGTGTTTGGGGAGGTTGTGGAACCCTTGGGACATGGGTCTTACATGGAAGGAGTGGGTTTCTGGGGAGCAGGGTCCTGAGGTTTAGAGCCTGGCCTGCTTTCCCACCTCTGCTTCCTGTTCTACTGAGATGTGAGGAGATGAGGAATCCTGGCCCCCCACACCTGCATCCGTGCTTTTCCTGCTATGATGGATTGTACCCTCAAACCCTGCAGAGCCAGAATCACTTCTTCCTAAGTTGCTTCTCATCAAGTATCTGGTTACAGTGATGAAAAAAGTAGTGAGTATAGCAGAGACTGGCCTACTGCAGCAGGTTTCAAGGGCAGATCACATATATGCCTCATGGCCTGGCACTTTAGGTTACAAGTTCACACTGGCACAAAGACACTCCTCCAGGTATATATAGAAAGGACATCTGTTTTGGCGATAAAGAAGCAGAGCCAGCTCAGTGGGCCATACTACGGTGAGACTCGTCACTTTCCAAGCACTTCCTCTGACCATTGCTGGGAGCCCAATGACATGTAATTTGGTATTAAAGCACCAAATGCAGCTTGTCCTGGTGGCTCATATTACATTGGTGCTCACCAAAATACCATTTTCTGCGCTAGCACTAGCTTGCCCTTTATAAAGAATAACTCAAAAGCTCCTTCCCTGAGCAAAAGCACCAGCTGACCCAGGTGCATGTCAACGACTTCTGCATGCTGGCACACTGTCTTGTATCCTTCGGGGACATGGGACAGATGCTTCCTTGTGAAGCATGAAGCAAAGTACAATTGTCTCTCAAATCACTACAGAGTTAGAATAATGTCTTCACAAATGGAAACCCAGGCTGGGGATGTGGCTCAGTGGTACAGCATTTGAATAGTAAGTCAGTCCTTGGTTCAATCCCAGCACTAAAATAAAAAACAAAAACTTGAGAAAACTATCATAAATTAAAAAGGAACAGCTATTATGCCTGGTGTGGTGGTGCACGCCCTTAATCCCAGCACTTGGGATGCAGAGGTAGGGGGATGGCTCTGAGTTCAAGGCTAACCTGAAACTACATAGTGAATTCCAGGTCAACCTGGGCTATAGTGAGACCCGAGCTAAAAAAAAAAACATTGTAAGTTTAAAAAATGCAATTTATGTCTCTAACTGTGTAAATAACAGTTCTATGAGCCCACAGTTGGGAAGACGTTTAGCACCAGGTCTATATGAAAATCAAGTGTTAACTATCTGATTTAATTTGTTGAATTTTCCAAATGAAAACCAGATACTACTCATGCTCTTAGCCAAAAGGCATCAGAATGGTCATAGGGTATACTTCCACACCATAGTAAAGGGGGGGAAAAACGAAGTTGAATCATGGGAAGCCAGGGACTGTCTATAACTGATCTGAAACTTGGTGGAGATTGAGTGAAAGGCCTTGTACCCCCTAGAGAATCTTCCAGCATGGCCAGTGGCAGCCCTATGCTATGTGGGTTTTGTTTTGCTTTATTGATACAGGGGCTCATATAGGCCAGGCTAGTTTCAAACCTACTATGTAGCTAAGGATGGCTTGGAACTCCTGATTCTCCTACTGCCACCTCCCAAGGGCTAGGAATGCAGGTGGGTGCAATGGCCAGCTCATACTGTGTTATAAAAGAAAAGACTGGAGGCAGTAACAGAGTACCTCCTTAAGGACCTATATGTAAGTCACTGTCCCAGGGAATCAGGCTTAAAGTGAGGGCAGAGGTTAGGAAGCCTGGAGAAGATAGTCTGTTACTTACATGTATGTTTGTCTCAAACTCGGAGGTGACATGTGAGTAGACAGCAAGGGCAGGCAGGGACACCAAGATGGCCCCAATGCAGTGTCGAGGAAGCCAGCCCGAGATCCATTCCAGCAACCGCTTTGTGCACGTCATGACGTCCTCCAGGAAGAACACCATCCTGGGACATGGAGGGGAGGGGAGCGGGGTTCAGAAGGACCAAGGGGTCAGCCTGCAATGACCTTGACTGACTGCTACTGCAGCTATTGCTGCCCTGAGTATGGGGCGTGGCAGCAGGCCATATGACCCTCACACTTGGGGACAGGCAAGTGAACCAGCCTCTTTCAGCTCACTGTACCTGACCCTGAGGTCATCTGTTGTATTTTGGCAAAATGTGCTTATCAAAAGCCAATTTGACATCTTTGTAGGTCCACAGGGCTTGAAAGAACAGTAATGTGGGGTCACCCCCCCCCAGGGGTGTGAGGTCCTGAGTGGGGCCTTACTGGTGGCATGAGAGCAGGAGCCACAGATCCCCTGCCAGGGAGGACCACACAATGAAACTGCTTTGTGTCCCATTCAACTGCTACATACCCCCTGGAAGCCACAGAGGTGAAAGCCTGCTGAGACAGGGGCCCCTGGGTTAAGGTGGAGTGGGGAGTGGGAGGTGGAGGAGAGGACTATGACCTCTGACCCTCTTGGGACAGGGAGATTCATACAACTTTTCTCAGGCTAGTCGTTCGGAGTGTAGATGGGCCACTGCCTTCTCTGGAATGGCGTGAGCCACTGTAGTGACTTGGCAACATGGGGTCTTCTTGCACATACCCAGGATAGGGATTTGGCCCAATTGTCTGTGTTGGTTGCAGGAACTTCCTACTCTCTGGCCATTGACCACACAGACTGAAGCACAGCCTGACCCCTTGGGGTCCTAGGAAACTGGCTGTCTGATATCTAAAGGATAACAGAGGCCTTGGGACATGGCCAAGAAAAACCACAGATATGTGCACAGGCACAACCCAGAGGCCCCAGAAGGGAGGTCAGAGGAAAGCCAAGTCCCCGGCAGGAGGCGGGACACTGGAGGCCCTTCACAATAGTCCTCAAATCCACAAAGCTTAAAGAAAAGACCAGCTGGTCTCATGCTTGTCTGGGTCTGGAGTAGAGGAGGCACTGAGTTGAGGTGTGGGGGAACCTTTTGGGGAAGCCCAAAAACTGGCTTCCGAGGGGCACCTACATATTCCACAGCTTGGGTCTTTTTGATCTGAGATCCCAGCCTCTCCTAGACTTTGACAACTGTCACTGGAAGGTTTAGACAGAAGCAGAGTGCCCACCTCTCTCACCTCACAGGAAGAGCGAGGGGAGAGCGAGGGAGTACAGTGGCTGCCTAGCTCATGTTACAGAGTAAACGGGTGGAGGTAGCCCTCTGCACCTAAGGTCAGGTTGGCCTAGATTCTTTGAAATTGGGTACAAAGGAACAGGGAACAATAACAAAATGTGCCTATCAAAAGCCAATTCGACACCTTTGTATACAAGTATCCAATCCATATACAATACTGTATACAGTCCAGTATACAGGCCAGGAGACCAAGAGCAGCAGGCCTGGCAGTCAACAGAAATCTGAAGGGGCTGGGTATGTGAGGATATAAGGTTTCTTTATGGAGGTGGCAGAAATGTCCTGAGCTTCTATTCTGGTGATATTTGTACAACTCTCTAAATTTAGGAAAACTCACTGACTTCTGCATTCTTTCGGTCGCACTAGGGATCAAACACAGGGCCTTATGCTCCACCATCAAGCTACATCCCCAGCCAGGCCCTGAATTCTATACTTAAATCAGTGAGCATATTACATATGAGCTTTAACAATAAAGCTCCTTTTATTTTTATTTACTTGTTTACTGGAGACAGCATCTCATGCAGCCCAAGTGGACTTAAACATGCTATGTGACCCTAGAGGACTTTGAACTCCTGAGCCTCATGCCTCCACCTCCCAAGTGGCTGAAATTGCAGGTGTATGCCACCATGCACATCTTTATGTTCATTTAACAAAAGAAGACCAAGGTGAGGAGTGGGGGCTAAAGCAGTCGGGGAGGGCTGCTTGTTGAGGGGCGTGGGTGTGATCCTGGCAGGGAACTTGGGAGACAATGGAGGTACACCTTAGTGTCATCTCAACCAGAGAAGGTGAAGTTTCTGCAGCTGAAAGGGGCTTGTGATATGGAGGCAAGTATCCCAGCCAGCCCACTCCAAAGGGAAAGAAGTCAAAATATGGAAACCATCAGGGCCAGACTTAAGCTGGGAACAACAGAAACTTGAGGTCCTTCTCCCCATTCCTGATGTGCCCCCAGCTCCTGGGGACAATTATTAGTGAACTCTGCTAAGCTGAGATGCTGTCCTGTTGAGCAAGACAGGGCTGGGTCATGGTGCACACTGTCACAGTATCCAGGAGGCAGTGGAATGCTTGAGGTATGTCCATACCTGGTCAGAAATGGTACAGAGCTTTGGGCTATCTTTTTAAAATGGATTGCATTTTTCCTCCTTACTTTCCTTCTTCCCTTCCTTCCTTCCTTCTTTCTCTCCCTTTCTCCCTCCCTCCCTCTTTTCTTTATTTGAGACAGTTATCATGTAGCCCAGGCTGGCCTCAAATTCACTATGTATCCAATGCTGGCTTTGCACTCTTGATCCTCCTGCCTCGACCTCCCAAGCACTGGATTACAGGAAGCAGCCACGAAACCCAGCTTCAATGGTACTCTTTGTAGTACATAAGTTGTAAACTTTGATAAAGTCCAATGCATCTCTTTTTCTCATTGCTCATGCTTTTGGTATCATATCTAAGTGAATGCTGTCTAAACCCAAGCTCAGAAGTTCAATACCACTTCCTCAGTTGAGCTAGTTTGGCGCTTGCATCTACTGCTGCCTATTATCTGCTCCCCGTGCCCTCCTCCCCCTTCTCCATTCCTACTTCTCCTTTTAACCCCCTATTTGGGAGATCCTGGGCATTGCTGGCAGCAGCCAGGCTGCACACACAGTGCACTGACCCTCTCTAGTGTCTTAGCAGTGTGAAAGGAGGGCCAATGTCTGAAAGGAGTGTGTGTGCATGTGCGTGCGTGCGTGCGTGCATGCATGCGTGTGTGTGTGTGTGTGTGTGTGTGTGTGTGTGTGTGTGTGTGTGCGTGCGTGTGTGCAATGAAGCCCTGTTCCCAGGAATAAACTCTGAAGAACAGCTGGCTTCAGACTCACTACATGAGCCTGTTTTGCCAGTAACTCTGGAGCCAGAAGAGGGAGCTAAAGACTCAACAGTGGAGAGCTGTCCCTGCGCAGGGGCATACCTGATGGACACCACGAGGGACAGCACCTCCAGCAGCAGGTCTGCGCTGAAGACAGCCAGGGCAGCAGGAGGGGGAGGTGTGGCAGTGGCCCCATACTTCAGGAAGCAGGTGATGGAGAGAATCAGGAACACTGTGGTGGACAGAAACACGTCCAGGAGGGAGCTGAAGGTGGCGCTGGCAAAAGTCTTCACGGGAGAATTCTTTATGACCTGTTTGGAGCAGCAGGGGATGGTATGAATTGACTATAGATGGCTAAGGAGTATAGTTTAGAGGAAAAAAGTAGCTGTGTTTACTGAGTCCTCACCCTCCACACCAGAGCTGGTATAGGCCAGGGAGTGCTTAAAGTGGCCCATCTCCTTGCTATTGCCCACTTAAAGATGAGACATATGAAGGTAGGACACTTGCCTAGGGTGACACAGCTGCTGATTATAAACTAGTAGGCTCTCAAACACATTTATATATGGAGCCTGAAAGAGCAGCTACTCTCTCAGAGTCCAGGAGTCCACATCTGAGTCGAATGGTATAGCAGGTGCTAGAAGCTTCCATTGAATGGCTGGGTCCCAAGTTCAGGGGTGTGAGAGCTGGCCTCATGACAAGATGAGTGGGATTTAAGCAGCAACAGAAGAAAGCTCTCCCATGTGGATGAGAATACATAACTGCCAGCCTTTGTCTGGGAGCTATTTTGAGCTGGCTAGGGTCTGGGAAGTTGGCAGCCCAAGGTAGACAGGGTGATGTGTAAGGAGGCACACATGTACTGTTGGCAATTCAGGAGAGAGCAAATAGCTCCAATGTAAGGCCTCCAACACCCGGCTAGCTCCAAGCAGTGTGGGCCCTTCAGAGGCACAGAGTCAGCCAGTGCTTCCCCCAGTTCACAGAGGAGGAAATGCTCCGTGTGTGCTGATAGGAAGGCCAAGGCAAGATGGCTACTCCAAGGTCACACAGAGGCAAGAAAGCAGACCAGGAGCCTGAGCGCACCTTGGAGCCTCTCACAAGGAGGATACAAGATGTCGAGCCAAGGGCTGTGGTGGAAGACACACTCCAATCTGTTCAGCCTTGCAACCTTCTGGCAGCCCTAAGCAGGTGACAGGGCTGGTGGGACTGGACGTGTGCAGGAGGATGAGGCCTATGACCAGTTCTCCATCTGGTGTGTTCCTATCAGGCCAAACTAGTTCTGGTGCCTCAGCCCCAGCCCCCAGAAGTTGGGGTAAGTGGGAGAATGGAGGGTTCCTGCTTGGGAACTGAGACTGTGTCTTGTCTGCTCTCCATCACTTCCACAACTCAGCCATGGGATTGTTAGCGAACAACATAATTGGGGCCATCTTCTCCAATACTCCCTCTGTCCTCGGGCACAACCTCTACTCCAGCATCCTGCCCAGGCCCACCTCCTGCTACAACCGCTCCTGAACACATCAGGTGCTTTTGTGTTGTTAAGGTTCGCAGAGGCTGGTTCCCCCTTTTGGGAGTGTTCCCTCCTCTTTCATTGTTAGTTCTCGTTCTTCCTTTACTGAACCTCCACCTGGAGCAACACCTCACTGTGCTCTCTGGGCACTGCTAGACCTGCAGCTCTGGGTCATCATTTCTGCACCCCTGTCAGTGTGCCTTTCATTTTATATCCCAGCACCCAGGCCCATCCCACAGAGAATGGATGTTCAATAAATGCTTGGTGACTGAAGGAATGGGTAATAAACTTGCCTTCCATCTGGGACACTCTGCAGCACAGGAAAGGGAGTGGCTGAGATGCCTGGCCTTGAACTCAGATAGGCAAGTGCCCAACCCTACCCACAAGATTAATGGCCACTTGCTTATCAGCTTTTCTTAGCTGTGGCATTCCCCGTGGCACAGTGTGGCTCATCCTCACCTCCTTCAAAGGGAAATCCTGCTTTGCCTCACAGGTTACCAATCAGTCAACTCACAGTCCCATGCAGGACCCATGCCAGGGATGCTGACTGATATTCACTGTCCAGTGGGGGCTGCCAGAGGGCTGCACTTCTAAACCTACAAGACAGACTTGCAGCCTGTGCACCATGTCTCTTTACAGACTGAGCTGGGGCCTGACATAACAGACACACTGAATGAGCAAGTGGAATTTGTCCTGGGGTCAGGCGGGTGTGCATTTTGGCTCTGGAGTACTTGGAGAGGTCAGGTTTGGCCCAGAAGGATGAATGCTAGTGTTTGCTGCCTAGAGCTCCAATCAGGCCCTTGCATTGCTTTCAAGGACTCCACTAAGGATGTCAGGTGTGTGGGATGTTCTGGGTGCTGGAATAGCATGGAAGAAACGGTATCAGAAAGGTAGGCATCCTGCCAGGTGTGGTGGCACACACTTGTAGTCCCAGTACTCAGGATTGCAGTGAGTTCAAGGCCACCCTGAGACTATATAGTGAATTTCAGGTTAGTCTGGACTAGAGTGAGACCCTACCTTGAAAAACCAACCAACTAAACAAACAAACAAAAAAGAGCTGAAGATATGGCTCAGCAGTTAAGGCACTTGCTTATAAAGTAGAAGGACCTGAGTTCAATTCCCCAGTACCCACATAAAGCCAGATGTACAAAGTGGTGCATACATCTGAGTTTTCATTTGCAGTGCCTGGAGGCCCTGGCAGTCGCTCGTGCTCTCTCTCTTTCTCTCAAATAAAATAAAATAGTTAAAAAAAAGAAAGGGTAGGCATCGGATTCAGAAGTATATAGAACTCAAAAACAGTGTACACCTGAGAAAGGGAAAGGACAGAAGGGAAGTAAAATCAAGCTGGGGTCAGAGAAGGCTTCTTGGAGGAAATGATGAATGAGCTGAGGTCAAGGGTAAAAAGAGTTAAGGCAGTGGTGAGGCAGGTGGACGAAAAGTGACAGTGTTAAGGGGAGAGAAGTGCCATTCGAGAACCCAGGGAAGTATGGCCAGGGCACCCATGGAATCAGAGACAGTAGCTGCAGAGGAAAAGGTCTGGGGAGGCTGAGGCTTGGCTTTAAGATAAGGGACAGAAAGTTTTGTTCCCCTGCAAAGATAAATGGAGCTTCCCTGATTGTGGGAAATCAACACAGCCTTCACTCTTCTGTTACTTGGTAAATCACAAAACGGACAATGAGTGACCCTTAAGAACAAAGCACTTGTGTTCTGAGATCGTACCTCTTCCTGGTAGCTGGTCCTGTAAGATCTCTCCAGCTCCTGATCCAAGAAATTCAGGCTGAACTGATTGATGGGTGGCTTGAAAAAATAATCTTTCATCAGGCTAGAAGACACAACGAGTGTGAATGATCAACACACAACACAGTACGGTCAGGGAATATCACCAGCAGCCACCCAAATGTCACTTGCTGGGCACATGTGACAGGTGCTGCTCAACTGCCCTTTTCAAAACCGGATCTGTGGAAAGGTCCTTGGTGTTTCCAGACACAATCACATATTCAACCTCATTAAATGACCATTTGCCACCATCACTACACACACTGTTAGCCTTTGCTTTTGAACACGCAGTGCTCATATCTACAATAAGAAAATAGTGAAGGCAGCTCTTCTGCCCTTGGAGAGATGATCTTCTCTGGGGAGCCAGAGATCCTGAGAGGTGCTAGGTTGACCTACAGGCTTCAATGAAAGCAATTCAGAAGTACTGTCCTATGTCATTGTAATTGGAGCACTGACAGTCATTACCTTGCAGAAGGCTAATGGGGGTTTATGGTAAGGATTAGGGTGCCATCACAAACACAGATGGTGCATGAGACCTGAAAAACCATACTGTTCAATAGTTTTGGCAGAGCCGGGTGTGGTGGTACACACCTTTAATCCCAGCACTCAGGAGGCAGAGGTAGGTGGATCACCATGAGTTCAAGGCCACCCTGAGACTACACAGTGAATTCCAGGTCAGCCTGGGCTAGAGTGAGACCCTACCTCAAAAAACCAAAAAAAAAAAAAAAAAAAAAAAAGTTTGGCAGCACAGAACTCAAACCTGCTTTGTGTGCCCCACTCTTTTATAAACTGCCATCAAATAGTAACTAATATCCTTCACATACGTACCTGTCTTCTTTGATAACATCCACGAAATGGGCATCGGTCTTCTCGCGGATGTTCTTGAACCTCAGCGGGAGGAGGGCCGACTGGTCCAAGCTCACGCCAGCCCACCGTCCCTTCTCCTGCAGGATCTCACACAAGGAGGTCTGGCTGTTGGTGAGCTTCTCCTCTGGGGGAGGGCTCAGGAGTCCATTCTGAGTTTTGGAGTTGGGTCCTCCAGAAGCCTGCCTCGAGACAAACGAGCGTGGGAAGTGAAGGGGCCACCCGGAGCATGGGATGGTTCCCACCCGACCTGCTGTCATGCTGGAGCCCCTGCACTGAGTGCTGGGCACCCTGGCCTGCTCCCACCTGACACTTCACTTCTTCCCTGCCCTGCTACTTACCCTCGTAGCCCTGCTTCAGGAAAGGGTATGCCCAGATATTTGGGCAGCCATCAGAGTGAGGTTATGGGAGAGCCATGAAGTGAGGGGGAGGGCCGAGCTTAGGAGTTTGCTCACCACAGAAGGGGGCCCCGGGAAGGTACAGAGGGGCCTATGCAAAGGAAACCCAGGTTGCTGGCTAGGGTTTAGGAGGTAGGTGATTAGAACTTATGTTTTGGAAGCCTCTGCAGCTATGAGACACATGAGCTGACCAACCTCCCTAAGTCCCTTGGCAGATAATGGGTGTGGGGTAGAATGACAGACAAAAGGAGTTTCAGACTTTCCACTCTGGTCCTGCCTTGATCTCAAAGCCCTGCTTCAGCCTCTCTGCTGCTGGTCCTGCCTGATCCTCTCTCTGGGGTATTCTCTCTGCACATGTGTATTCCACCTTATGTTGATTCCTGCTTCTAGCCAGCCCACAAATCCTGTAACTGCTTCAACCCAAATGCTTTAAAACTGATTGCCCCTGGAGGAATCTCTCCAGTTCTATTTCCAGGAGTTGGCTCTGGTTCTCCATCCCGTTCTTTTGTTTTCTGTGCTAGGATCAAACCCAGAGCCTTGCGCATGCAAAACACATGTTCTACCTTCCCACTGAGCTACACCCAGGCCCCCTCCCATCCTGTTCTCTATCGCTGTAGTCAAGAGCCAAATACTAGAAAGTATAGAACACTATTACCTAAGAGGAGTTAATTCTCAGAACTAAGAAGTTGACGAGACAAGAATGTCACCTTAGGTGGATGCGCCAGGAGAGGAACTGACAGGAACAACAGCCATGAGCTTGTTACCTTGGTGCTGGTCTTAGGCTCGTCTTGACAACCATTTTGCAGAGCTCCTCCTTCTGCACCAGCTTCAGATTTGAGAGCGAACGTGATCCCACATGAAGGACAAGTCTATGGGAAAAAGAACCCAGAAATCACAGGACTGCACCCAGAAAACTCCACCACAAGTCGCAATTCAAACAATTCAACTGTTGCTTTCCGCTGCTACACAGAAATGCTGAAAGCAAATCAAAAACCTGTTGAACCTCTTAGGTTCAGGAGGACCCAAGAACACACTGGCAAGGTAAAAAGGGAAGCACACAAAACCCTGTACATGAATGCAGGGCACCCCCACCCACAACAGCCAGAGAGTGGAAACTCAACACACTGTGGTCTATCCAGAGGAGATGCCATAGAAAACAAAGGAGTGCTGACATCTGCTTCCACATGGAAACCATTATGCTTACTGACAGAAAGCCAGGCGTGGGGTGTACACTTGCAATCCCAGTACCTGGAAAGCAGAGACAGGACTAACCTGGTCTACATAGTGGGTTCCAGGCTATCCTATCTCAAAAAGCAAAAGAAAGAGAAAGAAAAGAAAGAAATAAAAAGGAAGGAAGGAAGGAAGGAAAGAAGGAAGGAAAAGGTCAGACACAAAAGACTACGTGATTACATCTATGAAATGTCCAGCTTAGTGACACTGCAGAGACAAAGTAGAGTAACAGTCACCAGGAGCGAGGGAGAGACAGAGAGACTGTTACAGATATGGGGATTTCCTGAGTGTTTTTTCATGGATATCCTTTATCTCCACCATAATTTCCAAGGTCACTGATGGTACTAGGAGATTGGGCCTCTGGGATATGATTAGGTCATGAAGTTGGACCCTTCATGAATGCGATTACTGCCCTTGAAAAGAGACTCAGAGAATTCCCATGCCATTCGTTCCTGTGAGAAGGGCCATCTACGAATGAGGATGTATAACCTGACTGGGCATCAATTATTTTGGCTGGACTCTTGAGACCAGTCAGAAATGATTGTTTATGTCACCCAGTATATTATTATGTTTATATTATCTTCCTTGCAAACATGACAAAAACAACTGAACTGTACATGTAAAGGGGCTGGTTTATGATATGTGAATCATATCTCAACAAAGTGACCATGTAAACAAACTAGCCACCAAATTATTTCTGAACAGTAACTAAGCCAAGGTTCATGAGCCCTGTGATGGGCAGCTATTTTCCTAAGTCAGTTTGAATAGAGGTACATGCTGACAGATACAGGAATTCAAAGTTTGTAGCAATTAGCTGACCTAGAAAAAAGAAAGCAAGACAGTGCTGACAGATGGTATATAAAGAGAAAGGCTGTCATTTCTCTTATCCCAGCATTTAAGTCTCGGCCTAGTGACTCTCAAGTCACTTTGCCTCAGTTTCCTCTTCTGTAAGATGAAAATGAGTGGAAACTCAACACACTGTGGTCTATCCAGAGGAGATGCCGTAGAAAACAAAGGAGTGCTGACATCTGCTTCCAGATGAAAGCAAGAAAACATTTTTCTTAGAGATGTATTTTAAGGATTAAATCAGCATGTATACAACTAGCACAGTTCCTGTAACCTTGAATGAACTACAAGAGGGTAGATATTATTTGGGAAATTTAAAATATGTATCACTTCACAGCATAAGGGCAGGAACAAGAACCAATTCTTTCCCCAAGTTAAACCACAGGTCTAGCTGCATGAGAATGACAAATCCAAAGGAGTGGTGTGTGATGGGATGCAGGGTGCCATAATTTGATCCTGGTGCCCCCACAAACAAATGAATGTGTTCTAAATGCTCAATCACCAGTTGATGGCAGTTTGGGAATTAGAACCTCACTAGAGCTGTGTTGTTGGGGGCGGGCTTATGGGGGTTATAGCCAGCTTCCCCTTGCCAGTGTTCGGCACACCTTCCTGCTGCTGTTTGCAGTGCTGTGGCGGAGGTGATGTCCATCCTCTGCTCATGCCATCATCTTCCCTGCCAGGAAGGAGTCTCCTCTAAAGTCCATGAGCCTAATAAACCCATTCCTCCACAAGCCGTTTTTGTTTGGGCTCTTTCTGCACAGCAACTGAGCAAGTTGACTACAACACAGGGTGAACATTCATTTTCACTTGAATATTTATTATTTATTTGCAAGCAGTAAGAGACAGGAAGAAAGAGGATGAGAGAGGGGAGAAAGGAAAGAAAGAAGGGAGAGAGAGGGATAGAAGGAAGATGGGAGGGAGAGAGAAATTAGGAGCACCAGGACCCACAGCCAATGCAAATGAACTCCATATGCATACGCCATTTTGTGCAACTGGCCTTATGTGGGTCCTGAGGAACTGAACTTGGGTTGTTAAGCCTTTGCAAACCAGTGCCTTAGTCACTGAGTCATCTCCAGCCCCTCTTTTCACTTGAAAGACGGAAATATACATGCCAAAGTAGCTAGCACATTTATTACCTAGTGTATCTGAACACATACCAGCTCCTAGGTAATGTCTGTTTATACTCTAAAAACTGGCATTAATAGGACTATTAACTATACACTATTACTTATTAAGCTATTCTAGCTGTTAATAAAATAACACAGGGAATTTTTTCCTTTTTTATTTTATTTTTTTGAAACAGGGGCTTCTATATCTAAGGCTGGCCTTCAACTTACTATGTAGCTGAGGCTGGTCTTGAACTCCCAAATGCTGAGATTGTAGGTATGTGCCACCACACTAATGCTGAGATTGTAGGCATGTGCCACCACACTCAGCTACAATGAATTATTTCAAAAAATTTTGGAAGTGGGGCCACTAACCTCAAATTTAAAAAAACTGCATGAATACATATATGTACACATATACACACACTACAGTCTAAGTACAGAGTGACCCACCCAGTGGAGGAATGAAGTAAATGGGCCCAACAGACAAAGGGAGCTCCCTGGCAGGAAGTGATGGGGTGGAAGCAAGTGGCAATGGGGCTGGTAGCACTTCAAACATTTCAGAGACCAAATGGTGGATCCATAAGAGAGGGATACAACTTAGTGGGTAGGTACAGGTTGACCTTATGGGTTGAAAGACCCTAATCTGATTCAAATCCTTAGGATCCAGGGACTTTCACCAATCTCCGAAAGGCAGAGTGAAACACTAAGCAGCTATTTCTCCAATCACTTTTAAAAGATGCAGGTCAGCCCTGTGAAATCACCCTGCCATGGTGAGTCCTGGCTCTACCAAACCTAAACAGGTTTGGTAATTCTCTGAGCCTTAATTTCTTCCATTGCAGATGGAGTTCCATCTACTAAAAAAAAAAATCATCATAAAGGCAAATGAGTAAATATGTGAAAAACACATCAGAGTATTTTAAAAGCAGCTTTTACATTTCATTTGATATTTATTTATTTATTTATTTATTTATTTATTTATTTATTTATTTATTTATTTTTGGTTTTTTGAGCTAGGGTCTCACTCTAGTTCAGGCTGACCTATTTATTTTTTGAGCTCTCTGGATCTCCTTGATAGGCAATAGGAGTAAGGAAGCCCCCCTTTGTAAAAAGGTCATCAAGTTTACAGGCCCAAGAAGAATATCACTAATAAAAGTCCAGAGAACAGAGTCAGGGATGGAATTCCAACTGACTCACCAAGATGTCTGCTGACCACCAGCCCTTGTGCTCTTGTTCCTTTTATTTTTTTTATCAAGAACCCCCACATACATTCAAAGTAACCAATGCAATCCACCTGATGCCTGATTTTTATCCCTAAGGGTGGAACCCCCATGTATATTCAAACCAGCCCAATCCACCCTGATGTTGTACCTAATTTATATTCTTAAAAGGATAAGGACCTCTGATCTTAGTCACCAAGTGGGTTGCCTGCTTGAGAAACGCTTTACTTTACTTTCTTGCCTTTCTGCCATGTCTGCACTTGTCAAGTTTTGCAAGTCGCAAGATAACAGGCTAGAGAGCCACTGGCTGGAGGAGTTTCTAGTGACCACTGAGTGTCTGGCACTCTAAGCTAAGCCCAAATAGAGCTGAGAAACAACAACAAACCTACAACATCCTCAAACTTATTACATAGCCCACCCTGGCCTAGAATCTGCAATCCTCCTGCCTCCACCTCCTGAATGCTGAGGTAACAAGGAGTGTGCCACCATGTCCTGCTTCAAAGCAGGTTCCTTCTATATGGCAGCTCTACTCACAGTACTGACTTTAAAAAGGCTCAACCCAGAGGGTTTTAAGACCCTTCCTGGCCCTTCAGGGAGAACAGAATGACTGCCAGTGTCTACCGTGAATTGGATAAGGGGGTATATGGGTTGTGGTAGGAAAACCAGTGGCTGACTCTGGGCCTTCCTGGCAAGGCTTCCCTGAGGAGAACCTGGACCCTATAGCACAGATCACTGTATTGCATTTTGGAAAAAAAAATGAAACAGATAAAACACAAAAATCTTAAATCCACTTTCTCTAAGCAAAGATGCCCTCCTGTGTCAATGCTTCCTTCCTGTCTGTGGTGAGAGGCCCCTTCTGTATCATGAAGGCACACCCATCAATGGTGTGTGGGTTTGTTTGCTTCTCCACATCTTACAACCTGGTTTTTGCCAAGCATGGACACTGAACACCACTGTGACACACTCACAGCCTACCTACTGTTCATCTCTCTCCTTTCAGCTACAGGCATCGACACCTTACTGAGAAGCTCCCATAGGCAACAGCCTTTCCTACCCAGCCTGGGAGGCATGATGGCAGGGGAGTGAGGACCACAGGCACTTTTGAGAAGTTCTCTGCTATAATGACAGCAGTAAGGACACAGAGCAGCAATCATATCTGTAGCCTCACACATATAGGCTCAGAGAATCCTCATAACCACACTGAGGCAGAAATGAGCCATTTGAACACACAATGGTTCTTGAACACAGGAGTCTGGCTTCTAACCACTACAGGGCCTCTGGCTTCACTCTATCTGCCTTTCCTGTCACAAGGAAGGCCTACGAATAATCCTGGCACCTGAATCTGCTGGACCCCATCACCTGAAATGACCCAAGCCTCTATGACTGTCACCCTGGTTCTTCTGAGTAGCTCTGCTGGCATACCAAGGAAAGAGCTATGATCCCCTAAACGGTACACCCTACAGGCCAAGGAGTTTGCTGGCTGTTGCCTGGGTAACCTGAGATTCCTTGGAGAATCCCCAAGAGCACACTCTGCCTTTCCCAGACTATGGATGTCCCTCCCCCTCTGTAGAAAGGAATTTTGGAGTGAAGGTTATAACCATTTCTCTAACACACATGGGCCCATGGGCATTCACTGCTAACCTATCCAATACCTGCAGCACCCGACATTTTGGTCAGCATACATGGCATGGAGCTGGAAGACAGATTTTTTTTTTAATGCAAGGATGTTTTTTCATTGCAAGATAAATCATTTTGAAGTTAACAGCTGTCCCTTTTCATAACTGTCACAGAGGAGGGACGCCTCTTTGGGGAAGGAAACAACAGCAAGGTCCTGATTTTGCCTGTTCAGTCTACTGAGCAGGACTGGTTAGCAAAAACGCCCTGGTAGTAGAGGAAACATCCTCTAACGTGAAGGTGACAGTAGACATGGCAGGTGGGATAACAAAACATCACAAGAAACACGAGTAAGTCAGAGTTCCCCTCTAAGCTCTTCACACCCAGCCATTTCTTTCCTCCTCAGAGACACCCACGATGCAGGCACTGTGGTTAGGTCCATTCTACAGAGGAGCACACTGAGGCAGAGAAGAGAAAGGATGACAGTGAGAAAATGGTGAAGGGAGTGTGAGTCCAAACAGTAGATCATTTGACCCCAATTACCACACACAGGGTGCCTCCACGTGGGCAAAAGTCAATGGCTAACTATACCACCTGTAGGCCAGCGCTTGACTTTAAGCAAGTAGATTAAGTAAGTACAGGCTGAATACTTACAAATAGATGATTTCTGCTAAGAAAATATTAGAGGAAAATAAAAACAGGACATTAAAGGAAAAGAGAATAGTAATTATCATAGAAAAACAAAGACATCCCAGAACCATTTTTAAGAGCGAAATCGGATCATCTATGAACACCAGGGACAAAACAACAAGCACTTGTAAAACTCAGTCACAAGATCTCAAAGTTACATCATATTGAATCAAAGAACTCTGAACTTCTCATCTGATTCCTCAGCTCTACATCGCACCTGGGCTTAAAAACAGAGGTTGGTAATAAAAATACAACTGAAGAACAGATTAGATTCAATCAGGCATGGTGGCCCACACTTATAATTCCAGCACTTGGGACAGGAGGATTGGGAGTTCAAGGTCAGCCTGGGTTATGTCTCAAAAAAAAAAAAAAAAAAAAGGAGGATAGATAGATTAGATTCAGCAGACTGTAAGGAAAGAAGACTGTCACTGTGCTATAGAAATATTCCACCAGACAAAGTAAGAAAAATAATTGGTATTTTTGGGAAATTTCACCTATGTGTAACACTGATAAACCCACTGAATGGTGCTGTACATCCCTTCCCACTTCAATTCATAGGCATAATTTCTTTAAAAATAACTTTCACTTGGAGTGGGAAAGAGAGAGCTGGATGTGGTTGCACAGAACTGTAATCTCAGTAGATAGGAGCTTGAGGCTAGGAGGATTGCTGAGAGTTCAAGATCAGACTGGGATACATACTGAGAACCTATCTCAGAAATGAGGGGAAAGAGGAGGGAAAAGAAGAGGAAGAGAAGAGAAAGATACAAGTGGTAGTGAGTCCATTCACCATTATTAACCACAGTCCAGTTCTCAAACAAAGACACTAACACTACGCAATACTATTAACTAAGCCACCAGCTTTATCCAATTTCTCGCTTCTCTTGATGTCCCTTCTGGCTCTTGGATCCCATCCAGGCTCCAAAGCTGCACTGAGCTCTCTGTTGTGTCTCCTTTGTCTCCTCTAGTGTGCGACAGCTCATTTTTCCTTGTTTATCATGACCTTGAACTGGTGAAGTATCTAGGCTGTGTTTTGAGGAATGCCCTCCATTTGGGTCTGTCTGATGCTTTCTCACTGACACACTGAGGTTTGGGATCATTTTGGCTCAGTACAGGAGAGCTCTGCTGGGTCTGTCGTTGGAAAGTTACGACTATTCCCTTTGTAACTATTTGGCCTGCAACAGGCTTTGAGGCTATGCAAACATCCTGTGTCTCCTTAAACTTTTACCCACTAATTTCAGAGTTCCTGCGGCAATCATCACTGTGAGGGTCATGTGTCCATTTCGCTTGCGTTACTTATTTTTGCAATGGGGTGGGGTGGGGAAATGGGGCTCCAGTGCCTCTAGTCATTGCAAATGAACTCCAGATGCATGCGACACTTTGCTCAGATTACTATGTGTAACAAATTTCTCAAATTTACCTATGTGAATGTATGTTTAAAGCATGAACTCATTCTTTTCAATCTGTATAATGAATTAAAAGGCCCTTTACTCCCTCAAAGTAGCTAATGAAGTCTATTCATAATGATTTTATAAACTAGGCATGGTTCTGTGTGCCTGTAACCCCAGCACTTGGGAAGCTGAGGGAGGAGGGTTGCTATGAGTCCAAGGCTAGCATGCTCTGCAGAGTGAGACCTTTTCTCAAAACTGAAAAAGAAAGAGAAAGATTTTATATACAGTCAACAAAAAAAGTAACATTTATTGGCTGTGATTTAAAGTCACAGGGACTGTCACTGCTCCTGGACTAGCGACCACAAAGGGAAGTACGGGTGTTCTGAGTCAAACCCATGAGGGGACTCCACATCATTAGCTTCACATCTGGCTGAAAGCAGGCAGAAGCACCTGGTGAGCATGGAGCTCTGCTGTTCTGTATACCAGATAAAGGTAGCTCACAAAAGCCCATCAAGTAGGTGTGTTCCTAGGAAGCCTTTCAGAGATGTACTATGATAGTTCACAGCTCAGATGGATCTCTGACGGGGACAGAAAGATTAAAAACTCAATTCTGGCTAGGCATGGTGGTGCATGCCTTTAATCTCAGTACTTGGGAGGCAAAGGTGGGAGGATCATTGTAAGTTTGAGACCACACTACATAATGAATTCTAGGTCAGCCTGGGCTAGAGCAAGACCCTACCTCGAAACAAACAAACAAATAAATAAAGTAAATAAAAAGACTTTGTCATGCAAAAAAAACACCTCAAATTTGGTTTTCATCTCCTTTCTCAGAGTTACCTTTAAAAAGCTATTTTCAGGCTGGAGAGATGGCACAGCAGTTAAGGCACTTGTCTGTAAAGCCTAATGACCCAGGTTCAATTCCCCAGTACCCACACAAAGCCAGATACACAAAGTGGCACATGCATCTAGAGTTTGTTTGCAGCAGCTAGAGGCCCTGGTGCACTCAATTTCTCTCTGTCTGTCTCTCTTCTATCTCTTTCTGCTTGCAAATAAATAAAAATATTTTAAAAACTATTTTCATTGAAATGTGTAGTCTCAATCCATACATCACCAGCTCTCATGACAGAATGTGTGACAAACACCAAGTTCTTATGTCCTATTTGTGACTACAGAGAGAGTCCAGCCCACAGCAATAATCCACCGCAAAAAGCGGCAGATGCCTGTAGTTCTAGCACCTGGGAAGGAAAGGCACACCGGAGGCTGAGAAAGGAGAACCGCCAGCCTGGGTAACAGCCGGACCTTGTCTCAAACACAACAGAGAACTTGGTGAGCCCTTCTTCAAGTGAGCCATGACTCCCTGTGGGCAAAACTGATGGCATCTTGGCGTCCTCCCAGGGCCCTCTCTTCTGCCAGGTCGGCACCCATCCTTCTGTATGAAGGGAGTGGACGCCTGTTCCTGCTGCTGACCAAGCTTGACTCCAACTCTGGCACCACCAAGCATGGCTTCAGTTAATCTCGGACAACCCCAGCAATTTCAGGAGCCCTGCTTAGATAAATCCCATGATTTCTTCCGAGCTGCAAGGTCAAGGCTTGACGTCATGGCTCTTTCTGTGAGGGTCAAAGTACAGAGATCGTCTCTCTGTCTGCTTGTCCCAGCTTCCCTCTCGATTCTTCCCCCACCTGGAATTTGACATTTTCTTTCAGGCTGCCCTCAAACTCACAGTAATCCTCCTACCTCTCTGCCTCTGAGTGCTGAGATGAAAGGCATGTGCCATCATCACGTCCAGCTAAAAAAGGAATTTTTCCCTCAAATTTTGTTTGGCAACACAGTCAACTTGACAGATGCCATGCACCATTTTCAGCAAACTCATATTATTTGGAAGATGTATATGTGGCAGCAGAATATGCTAAGTCATTTTCTCTCCAGATCACAACAAATTCCTACAACTAGAATAAAATGGTCTTTCAAGATGAGAGAAAGCCTAAAGGCAATTTTGCGCAGAGTTGCTGTCACTGAAGCTACAAGTGTGTGACACGGTGAACTCAGCCACTGCATCTGCACGTGGGTAGAAACACAATGCAGAGTGTATAACAAACACAAGTCACTATGTTGAGCTTTAGGCTCTATTTCTCTACTTGAAATAAGGTTCCGTTTGAAGCCCATAGGAAATTATTTTTCCTCATGGCACAAAAACCATGTTTGGAAAGCCCAGGCTCTGTACTCCTCCCTGCACCCATTCCTCCCTAGCAGTGGCGGGCATTTCTGATTAGCACGACTGGGAGGGGTATGTGTCTGGCAGAGACCATCTGACATGAATACAGCACAGCCCCACAATACAGGATGATCAGATCCAAAATGCTAGTAGTGTCAAGGTTGAGAGGGCACATAAAATCAACAAAGCACACAGGGAAAACAATACTTGAGTGCTCTCAGTAAACCCGAGTACAGTAGGATCCAAAGTATGGGTAATAGGCACGAAGGGTCCTGACATGGAAACACAAGCAGACTGCCACATCATGAAGACTGGTTTTGCTTTTGGCTCCCTCCCCTTGTCCCCCAGGCAGGGTCTCACTCTAGCCCAGACTGACCTGGAATTCACTATGTAGTCTCAGGGTGGCCTCGAACTCTAGGCCATCCTCCCGAGTGTGTTGGGATTAAAGGCGTGCAGCACCACTCCCAGCTGTTTTTGGCTTCTATGTCAAGGTCTCACTCTGTAGCTCAGATTGGTTTCAAACTGACAGTAATCCTCCTGTCTCAGCATCCTGAGTTTTGGGATTATAGGCATGAGCCATCACATCTGGTCTATGAGGACTAGTAAATTTATAGGCATACAGCTAGCTTTCAAATCTGCTACAAAAACAGGTAAGTGTCCTACTGGTTGAAAGCTGCTACAACAGGCCATCATCCTAACATAGGCTTTTGTTATCTGAGAGCCCCAAACAGTGGCAGTAGAACTGTTATAACTGTCTCACTCTTTTTAAAAATGGAAAGAGCAAATACTTAAACTGTGAAAACAAACAGAAGGTACCAGTGAGGGAAGTAAATGCAGCGTGATAACTGAGGAGTATCTCACAAGGCTGATTCCCCATGCCCAAGGTCAAGCATGTTAACTCCCAGGTGGTTTATGATGACACAGTGTCAATCCAGAAAAAGGCATTTCTAGACCACCACCAGGAGATAGATCTCTGTTCCAGTAATGAAATACCAGAATGTTCTCAGCAACGTGTACTGCTTTGCACCCACACCAACACAATTTAAAGTAATTGCAAAATTATGGATTTCAAGAGACACTGGACTGTTTAAGAAAGTGGTCTCTGCTCTCCAAGCATGATGCAAGGAAAATTACCTTTAATGGCATTTATCATTAGCTTTATGAAGTCTCAAAAGATACCACAGGTCACAGGAAAAGAAAATATACTCAAGAAAGAAACATCTTTATGCAAGGCAGACAGGAAATGGAGATGCATAAGATGTCAAAAAGCAAGGATATTAAAAATGCAAAATGTGGCTAACTTCATATTAAAGTTAAAAATTATAAAAACCAAACTGAAAAGCATTCCAAGTTGTTTGCCACAGGCTGTTTATTATTTCCCGTGTTCTGCTGTAGAATTAATATAAAGTTGTAGAAGAGAGAGAAAAAAAAAACTAACCTTAAGGTTATCAAAGGTTTTGACAGTCTGCGCCAAGTCACTGACACTCCCTGATGGTGCTGTCCCCTGTCCCCTAGGGCCTGAGGACGCCTGTGAGCCGTCAATGACCTCAAAGCCAGAAAGCAAGGCCTCTGCACAGCTGCAGTGAGACTCCTTGGCTCTCTGGCCCGATATCAGGTATGTCTTCAAACCTATGATGGATAAAAGTTACAATCAGCACAGATTGAAACCGCCGTTGGCTGACACACAGCTCCATCTTGCTCTCTGTGGGTGGAGGACGCACTCCTGAAAGGCGGAAGTTGAAAATGTGAGCGTGTCGCAGTTCATGACTGCCTTCCTCTGTCTTCTCAGACAGAGGTGGCCTCGGGAGACCATTTGCCTCCAAGATGCAACACTTACTTCTCTAATGTTCTCTTTGAAGAATGGTCACTAGTTTTACACCTTCAGGGGCTAAAATGAACGCTAAGAAGTTCTCTAGGCAGGGGTCACGTGAGTTCTCTGTGATGCAGCGTGGCAGACTGCAGTCCGGCTCCATATCCTGTTTGGACTGGCTCTGATCTATACACACCATCCCTGACAATGCGAGGGTGACCTCAACCCCAGGCAGGGTGCTTTTACCAGGTAACTATCCCTCTGCTCCCTGTGCAGCCCCAGCTCTGCAAGAAAAAGTACAGATAGCTTCTCCTGGAGGTGTGTGGTGCCTAAAGTAAAGAAGAGGCCTTCGGACTTCTGTGTGATCCCAAGGCTGACAGCACCCTCACAGAAAGTACCAGGTGGCAGCTGTCCATCTCTGCTGTCACAGCCCCAATACATGCCTCTCTGCACACAGCTCTGTAGTTGGTCCTTACTTGGTTATTGGGATCCCATGTATTAAGCATGTCCTGTCTACCATATACTGTGCTGGGTGCAGGGAGAACAAGAGTGGATTAACACTGGTCACCACCTCTTTGGAGTCCATCACCTGAAGAGCCCAGGCTACAAGCAGGTGTGATGGTGGTCAGGTTGCCAAGGAGCAGAGTGTGGACATGTGGTTGGGAAGGAGGGTGCTATGGTTTGAGTGCGTCCCCTCCAACTGAAGGGCTGCCAAGAGACAGGCACAAGCTATGATGATGCCACGAAGGCTTCTCTCTCATGGATGGGACTAAGGTTCTTACAAAAGAGGCTTCACTTCACCGGGGAGACTCAAAACTCACCAAAGTGCTGAGAAGAAATAACAGGGAGTATTAAACACTAAGTGTGAACTTTCTTCACCACACACTCTGAGGCTCGGGGCCCACTGCAGAAGAGGTGGCAGAAAGAAGAGGAGTGTGCTTTGCAATACTGTTTTCCAGAGACACAGTGGTCGTGGTATTCATGACCTCACAGGGGTTGATACTACCTACATGAGACCTGCATGAGAGGAGGGAAAAATAGGAAACTAGAAGACATCCTTGTTGGAAAGAGGGGATTCAGTGGAGGGGGGACTCAAGAGGGGGAAAGGAAGGATGGTGGGAGGGGGTTATCATCCTTGTGTATTGTCTGTATGTACGGGGGTTGTCAATAGAATGTTTTGTAAAAAATAGAAGAGGCTCCAGAGGATACAGCCCTCTAGACAGATCTGCACTGGTGCCTTGATCGTGGACTTACCAGCCTTCAGAACCATAGGACATAAATTTCTATTTATAAATTACCCAGTGTGTGGTATTCTTTTATGGCAACATAATGGGTCTAAGACAAAAGGTCTAAGGTTAGATGGCATCTTCTGTAAGTGATGTCAGCCCAAGTCAAGGGGCTGGGACAGCCATCCCCAGACAGTGTATGTTTCTAGAATGGTCCATAGGCCCCCCCCCAATAAAACAGCTTTTGGCAGGTGTAGTGAAAGGGAAAGGGAAGTTATTGAGCTTAACACAGCTGAGACAGCGTATGAGGGGGAGAATGGGTGGGGGTGGAGAGAAGCAGTTCTGCAGCATACCTGCCCACAGTACACCAAAGACTGCATTGTGAGGCAGGGAAGAAGAGTAGTAATGAGCAGTCCTGACGCTCAGGAGGAGCCAGGGAGCTGGTAGAAAAGCCAGGCACAGTGTGTGGAAAGGGAGCTGGAGACGGAAGACAGGAAGCGATGGTGGAAATGAGAAACTCATCCAGGGCTTCCGTGGCAGGCATTCAATGCAATGAGCACTTGGAGAGGAGCCTTCAGTGTGGGGGATCAGGCTCCATGACCTGCTAACTGTGGATATACACAAGCTACTTCATCTACATCCTTGAGTCTGAGAATAGATATGAGGCTTCCATGACTCACACACAGGGTCTTTGGGCAGTGCCTGGTGCACAGTATGTACTTGGTAATGATAGCTATTACTAGCAACAAGTTGTATGGCCTGCTTGTCACCAGGAGTCCTTTCCATACTTCTATGTACAAAAGTAGGTACAGGACTGTTAAACCAATAATTGTTACAATTTATGACATGGATGTATCTTTCAAGAGTTCTGAGGGCTGAAGAGATGGCTTAGCGGTTAAAGTGTTTGCCTGCAATGAAGAAGGACCCGAGTTCAATTCCCCAGTGCCCATGTAAAGTCAGCTACACTAGAGGGCGCATATGTCTGGAGTTTGTTTACAGTGTGCCCTCTCTCTCCCTCCCTCTCTCTCTCTAATAAATAAATGAAATAAAAAATATTTTTAAAAAAGAGTTCTGAATAGCTACATTGTGGTGAAAACATTGCTTGTGTTACATAGGTCAAAGGGTGTCCACAACAAAGAAGTTTAGTGGATAAAATAAATACCTCTTTATGTATGCTTCAATATGGAGAGTTAAATTTTGTGATTTCATCCCAGCACTTGGGAGGCAGAGGTAGGAGGATCGTCATGAGTTTGAGGCCAGCCTGGAACTACAGAGTGAATTCCAGGTCATCCTGGGCAAGAGTGAGACCCTTCCCCCCCCCCAAAAAAAAAAAAAAGGCTGGAGAGATGGCTTAGTAGTTAAGCAGAAGAACCGGGGTTCAATCCCCCAGTATCCATGTAAGCCAGATGCACAGGTGGCACATGCATCTGGAGTTCATTTGCAGTGGCTGGAGGCCCTGGTGTGCCCATACTCATTCTCTCTGTATCTCTGCTTACAAAGAAATAAAATATAATTTTTAAAAGTGTGATTTTGAAGCATCTCAGCATGATGCAGTAAGATGGGGCTTAGCCTTAAAAAGAGTGTCAGGATAGGGTTGCTCAGCTGAAGCCTAGTGGAAGCCCTGAGAGTTCATGACTTAATGAGTCACCACACCCATGGACTCTACATTCTGATATTACTAGAATAGCTTATTTGGAGCAGAAGGACAGCTAAATGACTTATTTTTCTAAACACAATATACATAATAAAATAATATATTTCATGATAATTGATTCTTGACCTCACCAACACTGACAATTTCCTTTTTAAAAGGAAAATTTGTAGTTGGGTATGGTGGCGCACACCTTTAATCCCAGCACTTGGGAGGCAGAGGTAGGAGGATCACCATGAGTTCGAGGCCACCCTGAGACTCCATAGTGAATTCCAGGTCAGCCTGGGCTAGAGCGAGACCCTACATCAAAAACTTAAAAAAAAAAAGAGAGAAGAGAGAGAAGTTTGTCTGTGTGTGTGTGTGTGTGTGTGTGTGTGTGTGTGTCCGCGCGCGCACATGTCAGGGCCTCTAGCCACTGCAGATGGAATACCAGAAGCTGGCATCACTCTTACCTCTCTCTGGCTTTATGTGAGTGCTGGGGAATTGAATCTGATCATCGGACTTTCCAGCAAGTACCTTTAACTACTACTCCCCAGCCTTCAGTGGGGCCTTTCACCAACTTTGTTTCGAGGCTGTAGAGGAGGGAGGCATTTCCTATTGTGTTTCCCTCTGGTGGAGGAATCTGCCTCCAATTATGTATTGGGTGTAAAATGGTTTACCTCCTTAAATAGTTTTTAAAATGTTTTATTTATTTGCAAGGAGAGAAAGAAAATGCATGAGAAAGAGCCTCTAGCTTCTGCAAACAAACTCCAGATGCATGCACCACTTTGTGCATCTGGCTTTACTTGAGTACTGGGAAATCAAACCCAGATTAGGCTTTGCAGGCAAGTGCTTTAACTGCTGAGCCATCTCTCCAGCCCATTTTTTAATTCTTTCTCCCTTCTTTCTTTCTTTCTTTCTTTCTTCTTTCTGTGTGTGTGCACACACACATACACACACGCACGTGCAATACCAGGATGGAACCCAGAGCTTCATGCATGCTTGGCAAGTGCTCTATCACTGAGCTACATCCTCACACCTCTTTTTATGTTTTTTTTTTTTAATTTTGAAATAGGCTCTCAATAAGTTGCTTAGGTTAGCCTTGAATTCATTCTGTAGTCTAGAGAAGACCTTGAATTTCTGATCCTCGTGCCTCAGCCTCCTGAGTAGCTGGGATGACAGACCTGCACCACCAGGCCCAGTTTTCCCTAAGTGTTCTTAAGTATAGTCAGCCTTCCTCATCTGTGAATTCCTTACCCATGATAGATGTGTCCACTCTTGTGGCCCACACATCACTTGCATCTCAGGATAGCTATTAATGTAGGATGGCAAAGTTTAGATGACAAATGTCATAATGCAATGTCACCAGGCTGGACACCCCCTGACATATGATTTCAATTAATTGAGGATGAAACATATTTGAAAAACAATTGTGTCTGCCAAGCATGGTAGCACACACCTTTAATCCTAGCACTTGGTAGGCTGAGGTAGGAGGATCATAGTGAGTTCAAGGCCAGCCTAGACTACAGAGTGAGTTCTAGGTCAGCATGGAGTAGAGTGAGACACTACCTTAAAAATGTGTCTCTTCTGAATACATACATTTTCCTTGTCTCTATTCCCCAGTAATACTAGATATCAAATACAGAGCTTTCATCCTGCACCAGATAATAAGTAATCTAGAGGTGATTTAAAGTGTGTGGGAAGAGGATGTGTGCAGGTGACATTAAAAACACACCATTTTATATCAGGGATATGAACACCCTCAAATTTTGGTGCCCATAGTGAAGTGTAGAACCAATCCCCCAAAGGTGCCTAGAGATGACTCTATAGTATCAGTTCTCTGAGAACAGAAACTATGCGTTGCACATAATGATGATCAGCTTTGGGAAACTGAGTATAATGTGCGTAAGTGAAAGAAATCCACTTTGGAAAATAAAGATGATTATAGCCTCTCCTGTCTGGTCTTTGTCCTGAGGTACTCTTGTTTTAGAGTGAGAAATCCTCAGTCACCAAGATTCCAAGCACTAGACTGTCAGTAAGACAGAATGATTTTTTAAAATGTTTAGTTAAGAGAGAGAGAGAGAGATTCTGAGGGAGAGAGAAGAGAGAATGGGTACACCAGGGCCTCCTGCCACTGCAACAAACTCCAGATGCATGCAGCACTTTGTGCAGCTGGCTTTATGTGGGTACTAGGGAAACGAACCCAGCCATTAGACTTTGTAAAGCAAGTGCCTTTAACTGCAGATCCATCTCTCCAGCCTAAAGAGAATTTTATTTTTTTTAAGGTAGGGTCTCACTGTAGCCCAGTCTGGCCTGGAACTCCCTAGAGAGAATGTTTTAAGGCACAATTTGGGGAGTTAAAAGAACATAGCAAATGCCTACCAGCTCACATCACTAATTACTTAAAACAACAAACATACAAGAGTCCATCAGCCTGGTCTAGTTCATAAACATTCTAAAAAAAATCCTTTCACTTTGCCTTGCATTGTTTCTCATGAGTAGATTTAAACGACCAATAGCATGAAAACTATTTAAATTAAAAATTCAGGGCTGGAGAGATGGCTCAGTGGTTAAGGCACTTGCCTCCAGTGCCTAAGGTCCTGGGTTCAATTCCCCAGGACCCACATAAGCCAGACCCACAAGGTGGTGGCCCTGGTGTGCTCTCTCTCTCTCTCTCTCTCTCTCTCTCTCTCTCTGCTTGAAAATGAATAAAATATTTTTTAAAATTTAGTCAGTCAATAGGAAAATAAGTATTTAAAACACTCTTTGCCTATCAAATAACCAGGGCCTTTATCATTACAGATGGGCTATTTTTATAGTTACTTATAGTATCTATTTAAGAAGAACAAAAAATTTAGTGAAAAAACACATTTCACCTGTTCACATTAAAAACACTCCACACAGGTCTAAATTCTTCCACTGCTATTGAAACGAATGACTACTTGGGACTGATTGATTGGCCTCTCATTTAATGAGAAATCACAGGCTGCAGCAGCAAGTGGCTATTGGTAAGATTTAAATTCTTTTGAAAAAGTCAAAACAACAAAATATGGCCAGATCTACCCAACATGTGAAAGAAACAAAGGGTGGATGCCAGGCCTATTTAACTTGGCTTTGATTAAAACTTCAGCCTAATGGAAGCAAAGATTAGTATAGTCTCTTTCTCTTCTCCTGAACAGGTACTTCAGGTACTTGAATATTTTTCTTTTCAATATTTATTTGTTTGCGTGTGTGTGTGTGTGTGTGTGTGTGTGTGTGTGTGTGTGAGAGAGAGAGAGAGAGAGAGAGAGAGAGAGAGAGAGAGAGAGAATGGGTTCAGGTTCATCAGGGCCTCTTGCCACTGCAAATGAACTCCAGATGCATGAGCCATTTTATATATCTGGCTTTACAAGAGTGCTGAGGAATTAAACCCAGTCTGTGTCAGGCTTTGCAAGCAAGCACTTTTTACCACTGAGTTGTGTCCCCAGCCCCCCTGAACAGGTACTTTCTAGATCCTGCTTCTCATTTCTTTCTCTGGATGTGGTACCAGGACACATGGCATGTTGAGCTGTCCTCTTCAAATATCTACATCGGGCAGCATAAACTCTGCACTGTTGAAGGCTTCACTGCTGAATGCTAACACTGTAAGGCCAGTGGTAACAAACTTCAGAGGCTATGCCCCCCCAACAACCCTTAAGTCATAGTTTTATAGCAGAACTCCAGGACTGAGTGCTCTGGAAGATCACATGGGGTACACATAGGTATGAACAGACTGCCTAGTTCTATTCCATTCACTCACATGATGTTTCATGCACACAACAAATTAAACACGTTATTGAGTCCCTACAGAGGGTCAGGGCCCAGGGGAGGATGAAAGACAGATAATGCTCTAGCTATAGAAACCGAGTCAACACTCAACCTCAGTTCCTTCATCTTTGAAGAAAATACTATAACATGGTAATTATGGCACTTTATAACACTGCTGTGGACATTCAATGAGGACTGAGGGGTAATTCAATGAGTAAGTCAAGGAAGGTCATGAACAGCAGGAGAGCAGCAGGTGGGCAGCAAGGGGAGGACAGCAAACTAGTAGTGTCATGATCTCCAAGGGGAGGAAGTAACAGGCCTGAGGTTCAGGCTCAGAAGTGGTCAAAGCATTTATACAATGGGTTGTGACCAAAAAAAGGAAAATGGAGGTCCAGGGCACCGTGGAGGACTGTGAGACACCAAGGCTTCAGGTACCACGAGTCAGGTCTGTTGGTGACAACTGCTAACAGACTGGGTAACTTTTGGGGGGTAATTAACTTGTCAAATTTGATTGTGATGGACGTTCAACTCTTGAATATGCAAAAACCATGGAATTACATAGTTTAAAGAATTATTACTTAATAAAGAAAAAATGTTTTTTAAAAATAAACTATGTAAACTTCAATAAGATATAAGATTTCTGAGCTTTCAAGAAGAAATAAAGCCAGAAAGAAAATACATACTCCCTGAAGATTCAAGGCAAAGGAGTGGGAAGTATCAGGTAAAAGAAAAATATTTAAAAAATAAAGGCTTAGAAAGAGTGAAAAAAAAACATATAAATAAGAAAAAGGCTAAATAACTTTGAACTGAAAATTCTACATGGCAAGAACTCAGAAGTCTGGGAAAGATTAAATACAATAAAACAAAACTTGACCTTCACAAGATAGCTCCAAGAATCACCAGATTTGCAGCTTTCACTATTGCAGTCTAGTCCTAAGAGGTTGAATCAACACCCAGCTGGGGTGTTAGCCTGACAACATGGCTTCTCTAGGCGTGTGGGCAGCGCATGGTGCGCTGGCACCTGGCCACACAAGCAGGCTGGGCACATACAGGCAAGGGCACTTTGTGCTGAGCCACGGGCAGCTCCACTTGCCTCCCCAACTCTGAAGATCATCTTCAGCTGGGAAAGGGGGTGACACAGACCTACAGCAGCAAGAGGCCCTGGCACACCTATTCCTCTCCCTCCCCCCTCTCTCTCCTCCTCCTGTCTCTTTGTGCCACTGAAAATGAACTCCAGATGCATGTGCCACTTTGTTTATCTGGCTTTATATGGGCACTGGGGAACTGAACTCAGGCTGGCAAGCTTTGCAAGCCTTTAACCACTGATCCATCTCCTCGGCTCCATGTTGAAATTGTAAGTTAGCTAGGCTGAAGGGTGACAACCCAGTTGATCCCAGAATAGAAAATCCAAGCTGGATGTAGTGGCCCACACCTGCAATTACAGCACTCAGGAGGATGAGTCAGGAATTTGAGGCCAGCCTGGGCTACAATGTGAGACCCTATTGGAGAGGAGAGAGAGAGGAAGGGGAGGGAGAGGGAGAGGGGAATAGGAAAGGGAAAGGGGAATAGGGAGGGGAGGGAGAGACCCACGATCACTATGAAGCCAATGTGCCTGCACCCACCATCATTAAGAAGAGAGACAGAGTCACAGAAATAACCCAAGATCAGGCTGACTCATCACCTTGAGCCAGAGGTAAACATCTGCCCAGTCAGGTTAAATGTGATACAAGTGTGTGTGCAGGTGTGATGCTAAGAAATGACAATGGTTCTGAGGATGGACAAGGAGGTTCAGGGACAGGCAGTGAGCACAGCGTTCAAAGGCAGCCACAAGGGGTAGAACACCAAGATGGGAATGGGTCACTATGTGGCATGCTGCTGAGAGACAGGCTGTTGGAAACACAAGCCTGGATAAAGGGAAGACCTTCAGAGCAGGAAAGAGCAAAGGCTAGACGGAGCAGGCTACTGCATGAGAGTCAGGGGAGAAATGAAGCCATCTCCCAAGCCCCAGTAGGTGGAAATAGGTGGAAAAATCCGAGAAGCATGGCCAAGAAACATCTCAGGATAGTGAAGTCTGGGTGCTGGCAAAAAGCCCAGGTGAGGGAGAAATAAAGATTCAAGAAGAGGAAGACAGCTAAAGGATAAGGTTGCTGAAAAGGGGAGAAGGGAGAGGAGTTGAAACTCTAGTGAGCATAAGTAGCAGGATTACAGATAAGCCTATCAAAACAGAAAGAAGAAAAAAAAACAAGGTGCTTGGTGGAGTAGACAAGAAAATAGTACTCATGAGGCATGGCCAAGGCATTAGTTACTGCAAGGTTCTGGCTGGCACAGATGCTCTGGAGAGATGATGGTGCTACCAGCTAGGCGATGACTGTGGGAACTAGCTCTTTCTAGACTACCTGGGAGGCAAAGAAATGGCAGACTCAATCAAGGCAGTGACAGAATTGCTAAGAGACTATATAAATGAAAAAGTAGACAAGCTGATGCAACCAGACATCAATTCTAGTTTTATTTTTGGTTATTTAAGGCAGGGTCTCATTCTAGCCCAGACTGAGCTGGATCTCTCTATCGCCCAGGCTGGCCTCCTATTTCAGCATAGGATTAAAGGCATGAGCCACCACACCTGGCTATAGTCTATTTCGAAGGTA